>OX030970.1:2724435-2754435 GCA_943735955.1 Piscicola geometra | reverse complement strand
TTACTTTTTTACCTATCAAGAAATCAACATCTCATTCCATTAATCCATTCACCTAAACAAAAATCAATTCTTCAATCAAATCAATTAATCAAATAATTGTATAATGTTCTTTTTTGTAAACTCATTAAAAAATTTATTTACCTAGGTTTCCAATAATTAATTTCTCCTTCACCCATTTTTTACTCCATCTGTCCCTCGTAATTTTTAATTTTTTTCTTTTTTTATACAAACCCAAGTGCAATACATTTTTACGAGGTTGTAAGTCAAAGCAAAAAAATTAAATACAAATAAAATAAAAGATAAATAAAAGCCACAAATATGAACAAAAAAATTTGCATTTACAAACTTTCGAAAAGGCGCAAAGCAATAAAAACGCACAAATAAAAAAACACTCAAATATTCAAGAACACAAACACTCAAACTAAGAAAGGTAACTTAGATGCTCAAACAAGAGTTTAAAAACTTCAAATCTGTTTTTAGTCATCTCGTCAAAAATTCATCCATTCATCCATTCATCCATTCATCCATTAATTCATTCAACCATTCATCCTTTCAACGATTCATCCATTCAACCATTCATCCCTTAATTTATGCATCAACTCATGCATCAATCTATTTATTGTTCCAGCAATCAAAAAAGACAAACACAAAAACATTAACAATGGCATCCACACACAGGCAAACAAAAATACACACAAAGATACACACAAATACACACAAAGATACACACAAATAAACACAAAGATACACACAAATACACACAAAGATACACACAAATACACACAAAGATACACACAAATACACACAAAGATACACACAAATACACACAAAGATACACACAAATACACACAAAGATACACACAAATACACACAAAGATACACATAAATACACCCACTAAAACAAAAATATGGAAAACAATTGCATAAGTCGCTCAGAACATTTCACTTATTTATAGTCATTGTTTTCTGACCATTATCTATCGCCATTTCATTTTTCTCGCGCGTGTGTGTGTGTGTTTGTGTGTGTGTGTTTGTGTGTGTGTGTGTGTGTGTGTGTGTGTATGTGTGTATATTTGTGTGTGTGTGTGTATGTGTGTATATTTGTGTGTGTGTGTGTGTGTGTGTCTGTGTTTGCGTGTTTGTGTGTGTTTGTATCAATCAGTCTCGCATAGTCTTGAACACCATTTAGGCAGCGCAAAAGAACCTCCAACCTATTCCTCTCGGTTTTCTGGCCGTCCCAAACCTTTACGTGAATTTTCACATTTAGGTTTTGTGTATAGGGTATTAAACCCGTAATATTCCAGTAGTTTTCGGGCCGTATGGAGGCAATAAATTAAATATTTTTATTATTTTTATCACTATTGCTTCTGCCATTTTTTCCAGATTTTTCTAAGTAAGTTATGTTATGCTCAGCGTACAATAGTCACGCTATCTCCATCAAAACATCACTTAATGGTTCTTTCGGAGATCATAAAAACTTGATTTATTCCTTTTTTGCACAATAATAATTGATAATAAAAAGATGATTTGTTTCTTTTTTTGCTGAATATTCGTGTAAACTCAAAAACCTTGGTCCAAATCAACCAAATATTTTTTTAAAAAACTTTAAATCATATTTTTGAAAGTTGAGAATTTAAATTCCGTTCATGGTAGTGGCTCATAGCTTGAGAAAGTTAGCGGCTGGAATAGTTTTCATGCGCGGGCATCTGAGTTTCACGTCTCCCAATTGAGTCTAAACGGCGTGGTTTGAATGAATAGAAGGCAGAATCTCTAGAGAAGTTAATGATGAAATTTGGTGAACGGGTAGCTGAGTCGACAATAGAGGTCGGACATGGACGAATTTTCATTCCCGGTCCCGTCCCGTTCCCGAAATTTGTTTTCCCGTCCCGTCCCGTTCCCGATGGGACATCAGAATTTTGATTACCGTCCCGTCCCGTTCCCGAAATTTGTTTTCCCGTCCCGTCCCGTTCCCGATGGGACATCAGAATTTTGATTCCCGTCCCGTCCCGTTCCCGAAATTTTTTTTCCCGTCCCGACTCGTTCCCGAAAGCTTTTTGTTTTTATTCATTTTCGCTGCCGTTTTCACTGGGTCCAAACTTGCTTGTTCTAAAATTTTTCAAAATTTATTATTTGAAGGTCAGAGAATATTTCTTTTAATAAAATAAAAAAAAACACGATTTAAATTTCAAATATTTATTGAAATGAAAGTATTGAAGTTAGTCATTGTTTTTGAGTAATTCAACCAAGTCTTTATTGTTTTTCACACGGGTTAAACCGTTAAGAGTTTCAGCTTTCAAATGAGATGATTTTGGGTCTGAAGTTAAACGACCACATATTGAGAAATTCCGTTCACAGGGAATATAACTTGCAGATATACTAAACAAAATTTTGGCTACTTCTTTTAGTATTTTAAAATTGCTCATTTTACTCCAATAAAATAAAACAACTTTATATTCTCCTATTTTTTTGGGACGTTATTGTGAATATTTGTACAATTCATCCTCTTCTGAATTTTTTTCTTCGTTCATTATTATTAATTCTTCAATAATGTTAGAAATATGTTTTTTGACAACATTCTTTTTCTCCACAACTGCAAATATAAAATCATTCGTATAATTTGATAGTATAATGATTTTATTATAATTTTTACGTTATCAAAACAAACATAATAGGTCTAAATAACCATCATTTGTTTTTTTTCTCAACGGCACTGCAGCTTGGTCTGGCTGTACAAAATAGAATTAAATTTTCTCTAATGAAAGTCTTGGTATTTATTTCTCTTCTATCCCAAACTTTTTTCCTATTATTCTTTCATACTGGGGATGCAACAGACATGCTGTCATAGGAATAAGATCAATGGCATCTTTTCTTTTGTCGAAATGATCAACTGAGCAATCATTTGGAAATTAATCATTCAAATTCAAAGTATTTATTTATAAAATTAAAATAATAAAACTGACCAGTTTGATTTTATCTGAAAAGTTTTCATCATCACCCATTTGTTCTAATCTCCCTAATCTTTGGACTCATCATAACAACTTCAAATATAGTGTTGGAGATTTCGACATTGGCAATGGTGGCTTCGTTATACATTTCTATTGCATTTGATACTTATTTTAAGTACGGAGTATCGATGAAATAAAGATTTCCATACTTAGAAGTTTGCTGAAAAATCATTGTTAAAGAATCCGGTCCCAATAACTGTTATTCCCGTTTTTCCCGTTCCCGATTTAAAAGTTGATTCCCGTTCCCGAATTTTCCCGTTCCCGATTTGAATGTTGATTCCCGTTCCCGTTCCCGTCCCGAAAACCTATTCCCGGTTCCCGACTTTTCCCGTCCCGAAATTAATTTTCATTCCCGTTCCCGCGGGAGTCCCGCAGGTACCCGCGGGTACCCGGTCAGATCGGGTACCCGGTCCGACCTCTAGTCGACAACGACTCTCAGCTTGACCAATAACGAAAGGTCCTAGGTTCAAGTGCAACCAATGCCCTAGTAACCCAAAGGCGCAAATGAAAATATGCAGCCTAAGTGGCCTCAAAGCTCGTTCGGGTTATACGCCACTGTAATAATGCTTGTCATTATTATTATTATTATTATGAATTTAAAGATTATTAAAATTAGAATAAAAGAATTTTGTAATAATTGGGGTAATAATAAGCTCCAAAAGTTCATAAATATTATTATTATTATTAAAGATTTTTTTTCTTTTGTTATTGCAAACAGCATAGCAAGTAAAGATATACAAATAGGTATAAATAAGAAATAAAAGAATAAAAAGAAAAAGTATTAGTATAATAATAACTATGATTATTAAAAAATATATTGTTGAAAGAAAAAAAATAACAAAAAGATTTAAGTAATTCGAACAGACTCTGTGGCATAAACAGGAAGTCTTGAAGTTGAGTTTTATAAACGATTTAGCTTTTCAAAAAGAAAAAGATTAATCATTGAAAGAGAAAGATTAGTCATTGGCGTGGATTGGAAGAGGGGGGAAGGGGAAGATGTAAGAAGAGTGGGTGGGAGGTGGAGAAAGGGTGAGTGGAAGATGTAAGAAAGGGTGGATTGAAGGTGGAGAATGGGTGAAGGGAGAATGAATGAAGGGTGGGTGGAAGATAAAACACACACACAGATTTTGTTTGGGGTAAAGTAGTGAAAAATAAGTTTGGTAGTTGCATCAGAAAACAACGTTTCAAGTTGGGTTTTGCGATGAAGAGTTGATGGGAGGTTGAAAAAACGGATTTCGGGGTAAATTCAAAATGGAAAACAAAGTTAGTAGGCGTTGATATTTTGAGTAGCTGGGTAGGGTGTGGCTAGAAAAATGTGTTTAAAATTTTGCATTCTTGGCTGTTGAGAAACATGATTGATGAGTTGGTGGGGGGAGAGGGATGAAGAGGAAATGATGGAGATAGATTGGGGTGGTCTGAAGGGTTGTTTTAGAGGTTTGTAATTGAAACAACCTTTTGTCTGAAGAATTTTTTTGGTGAGTTTTTCAATTTAATTGTGAGCAAAAACTGAAAAAGTTTAAAATAAATAATTATTTATAGGAAAATAAGCAAACAAAAATTATTTGTTGTTTTTCTTCAATGTGTTATTAGTTCCGCAAAATTATGCATGTAAATATATCGACTGCTTTTTTCTAAAGATTGTTTTATTTAAAAAAGTGAAAATTTTACTCATATGAAAAATGTTTTTTTACGTTTTAATTCAAGTTCCATAATTTTTGTTTTTAATGACTTTTTCGCTTTAGATTCGTTTTTTATTCATTTCAGTGTTTTTGTATTGTACGCCAGTTACCAATTTCTACATCCTAGTTTTATAAATCATGGTTTATTAAAAGTTTTCACGCTGGCCACATATGGCGGAAAAAGAAAAATATTGTTTTCTTTGAGTAGACTGTTTTTTTCCAACTTAAGTTTGTTTTTGTTTACTAAACGACTTCCTTTAAACTTGATTAGAACAATTTGTAAAAATTTACGTAGTTTTAAATGTAATTCAATTTTATAGCATGCTTTTTGTGTGTGGTGCTTTGACACCAGCCATGTTTAGAGCTTTCGTGCTCTTTTTAAGCCTTTTCAATGACATAAATAATACTTTACAAATTTTTGGAAAACGGTATATAAATTTGTTCTTGTTGAATAGATCACCTTTTTCTAGCCATTAAGAAGTTTATGTGTAATATCTTGATGACTTTTCAAACGATTCTGTTATACTATTCCAACTAAATCAATTGATTAATATTATCCCATTTACATTTCACCAAAGAAATATTTACTCGTACTATCAATCCATCCATCCATTCATAGAAAACCTCAACAACCAATTAAGAAAAACTTTCTTCCCTGTTTATCCAATCTTTTTATCGAATCAAAATCTTTTCACTCCAACATTCTGAACCAACTACTTTCTCGAACTTTAAAAACTTCTTTTTTTTACAACGAAAGGTACAATTAGCGTCTTTAAAAGCAAGAAAGTTCCAGAACATCCATACGATTTCAGAAGACTATTTAGTTATTTTTTCAATCATTCTCGCTTTCACGAAGCAAATAGATTTTAAAAGCTTTAGAAAACTTTAAAACACACACAGAAGACTCTTTTTTTATATATTATTGTTTTTCAAAAAACATATTCTTCTCGCTGTTAAGGCACGCTGGTGAGGATGCTGACGCAGGACGCGAGGGTGACGAGGGCGTGGGGAGAGGCGGTCACACTGCACTGCGTCTTCGAGGCTCAAGACTTTGACTTCTTCGTCTTGCCCGTCATCTGGTGGAAGGAACAGCTGTCCGAGAGAGTGCAGGTGTCCATCCATCCATCTATCCATGCATCCATGCATCCATGCATCCATGCATGCATGCATCCATCCATCCATCCATCTTTCCATCCATCCTTCCATCCATCCTTCCATCAATCCTTCCATCCATTCTTCTATCCATCTTTCCATCCATCCTTCCATCCATCTTTCCATCCACCCATCCATCCATCCATCCATCCATCTATGCATCTATCCATCCATACATCCATGCATCCATGCATCTATCCATCCATCCATCCATCCATCCATCCATCCATCCATCCATCCACCCATCTATCCACCTATCTATCCACCCATCCATGCATCCATCCATGCATCCATCCATGCATCCATCCATGCATCCATCCATGCATCCATCCATGCATCCATCCATGAATCCATCCATGAATCCATCTATCCATCCACCCATCCATTCATTGCAGATCAACGTTATGGGCAGCATAAATGAACCATTCTCCAGTCAGGACCGCCATATTGTGGAGCTCGTGATGAACAACAACAACAACAACAATAACAATGATAAAAATGATAATAAGTATTATGATAAAAACAATAAGAATAATTATAATAATATGAATAATAATAACAAACTCCTTAATGGCATGAATGATGACGAAGTGAGTGATCATCAGATGAGGAATGGAGAGAAGAATTATGATGAAGTCAAAAATGGAAGAAATTATGATGACAGTAGCTATATTAATATCAATAAAACTAGGAGTAGTAGTAGTAGTGGGGGTGGTGATGGTAGAAGTAGTAGTGGTGGTCTTGGTAGTAGTAGTGGTGGTGGCCGAAGCAGTTCCTATGATATGCCCCTCACGATTCTAAGTAAGATTTAAAGGTTTAAGCTGGATGTTTAAGATTCATAACTGCTATTTCTTTTATCTCACTATTACTTTCCTTATTTCATAAAATTTTGTCCTTTCAATATTCTCATGCTATCATTTTATAACTTCCTAGATTTTCATTTATCCTATTTTCACTTAATTTCTAGTTATTTTTTCTCTTTTCGATTCACCGCACTATCTTTGTATTTGCCATCCAATTCATTCCTGAGCCTTTCAGCAAAGTAAATACCAAACCCTAGAACGATCAAAAGATCTTTCTTCACACCCTCTCCACCCCTTCATAAATCCATCTTTGGTTTTTTTTCTTTAAAAAATTAAAAAATTTAACGCCAAATGTTTTTTTCTTTTTGAAGAATATTTTTCTCTCCATTTCTAGGTATAATTGATAAGCATCATTCTATATCACCACTGTACCACTCAACACACTTCCACAACCACTAAACTAGCTCACTCTCATCACTTCCATCACTCTAGCACACACCATCACACAAAAACACCATATTTCTTGACTGACTCCTCGACAACCACCTTGCCAGACCTAACCACCCTTGACAACGCCAATTACACGTGTCAAATAAAGGACTCTAATTCGCTGACACTCTGCCACGTGACTCATGTCTTGAACGTCATTGGTGCGTTTTCTACCGTGAAATTCTATCACCAATTTGTTTTCCGCTTTCATCACTTTGTATATATGTGATTGTTTGTGTGTGTGTGTTTATGTGTGTGTGTTTATGTGTGTGCTTATGTGTGTGTGTGTGTGTTTTGTGTTTGTGTGTGTGTGTTTGTGTGTTTGTGTGTGTGTGTTTTGTGTTTGTGTGTGTGTGTGTTTTTGTGTGTGTTTGTGTGTGTGTGTGTGTGAGTGTGTTTTGTGTGTGTGTGTGTGTGTGTGTGTGTGTGTGTGTGTGTGTGTGTGTGTGTGTGTGTGTGTGTGTGTGTGTGTGTGTGTGTGTGTGTGTGTGTGTGTGTGTGTGTGTGTGTGTGTGTGTGTGTGTGTGTGTGTGTGTGTGTGTGTGTGTGTGTGTGTGTGAGTATGTGTACGTGTGTGGGTGTGGGTGTAGGTGCGTGTGTAGCGAATTAATTCAGTCTGCGATGGCGAAGAGAAAAGAATGCAGATTGGTATTGACAACCTCTCCTAACAGATTCCTCGCTGCAACTCACTCTAAGCAGCTATACCCTCATTCCGAAAAAAAAACAAAACGTCTCACAACAAAATTCTCAACTACTTTCGCAACATCAACATCAACAACAACATCAGCAACATCAACATCACCAACACGACCCACAAAAGCAGTCTTTTCCAGATCTGAACGACATGCCATCATCACAGAGCAAGCAGCGTCGCTTGATAGAAGAACTCCACAAACACAACGTGAGGAAAAAAATCTTCTTGCGGGGACATCAAAGCATCGCCATGCAGTTTTATGAAGGCAATTATCGCCCGCTAGCACCCTCGCGAGAGCCACAAACGCAACATCAACCACAAGTGCAAAATCAACAAATAGAACATCCACAACAGAAAGAACAACAACACTTACAACAACCTACATTACTAAAACAACAACACTCCGCACAAGAACCTACATTACAAAAGCAACATTATCCACAACAACATGCACTACGTCTACAACATCCCATCCAAAACATACCGACTTCTCAAAACACCGCCTCATCTCACACGCACAAACCCTTCATAGAAGCTTTTGAAAAATCACCTAACCAGCCCATTCGAGAATCTCTCCCAGTCCAACCACCATCACCTTCATCATCACCCAACCAGCCCATTCGAGAATTCTTCCCACCAGCACCAGCACCCCTCTCACATTCCACAAACGACTTTTCCTCGTTCGACCACGACCACCAGAAGCAGCGAGAAGGACTGCACGAGCCACCAAACTGCCGTGACGACCTCCTCACCATCAACAACTCCACCTTCCATCTGCACGTCCAAAGTAAGAAGATGCTTCGCTTTTTTACGTTTATGGGAGCTTTTGAAACAATGATCATCTCAACTAATGTTTAAGATTTTGAAATTAAATATTTTTGAATTTATCCTATTTTGAAAATTTACAGTTTCTTTTCTTTCAAAGCACACTCGTTCCAGTCGTTATCATTAATTAATTAGACGTTCCTTTCTGTCACGCATTTTATTTGGAAAACTTGGAATCATTCTTCAATTCATTCATTTTTCCATCCATCGTTCTCTCCATACCTCCATCTCTCCACCTCTCCATCCTTTCATCCCTCCATCCCTCCATCCATACCTCCCTCCATCCCTCCCTCCTTCCCTCCTCTTCTTCTCCCTCCATCCATCCCTCCCTCCATCCATGCCTCCTCCATCCCTCCCTCCATCCATTCCTCCCTCCATCCCTCCCTCCTTCTCTCCTTCCATCCCTCCCTCCCTCCATCCCTCCCTCCTCCTCCCTCACAGCAGAGGGCCTCTTGAAGATGACTCAGTCCCACTCCTACATCCTCTCCTGCGCCTCCGTCGCCCACTTCCAACACAACCTCCTCATGCTCCACATAGCCAGACCCTCTTCATCATCATCATCATCATCATCGCCATCATCATCATCATCATCATCACCATCATCATCATCATCATCATCATCATTCCCATCATCATCATCAGCGGCGTCATCATCAGACCTATTTTTGTCATCTTTTTCATCTTTCTCAACTTTAGCATCATCATCATCATCATCATCATCATCATCATCATCATTAACATCATCGTCATCATCATCATCACCATCATCATCCTCATCATCATCACCATCATCATCAAACCATTTCGAACTGCCTTACTTTTCCTTGCAGAGACTTTCAGATCCACACAGTAAACAAATTAATAACAACATCAATAACAATGTTAATAATAACAACAACAAAAATCATAAAAACAATAATAATAATGATAAAAGTAACCTTGTTGACAACACTTTCGAGGAATCCTTGCTTGCCTACCTGAACAAACGACTGCACAAGCAGCTGCCACAACAAAACCACAACCACAAACCTCCAGCCGAAGCCAACTACAACACCAACAACAACAACAACCACCATTCCAGCTCTCAACCTTCCCACAACAACAATAAAAACTTCTACTACAACAACAATTTCCATTTTCTAAACAGAACTTTACTCAACTACAACTACGACAACAACAACACTCCACCACCCTCCCAACAACTACACAACAACAACGAACCGCCTCTCTCGCCACCACTCTTCCACTCCTTGCATGACGTCACCGCCCTCTTCCACCACCACGTGACCTCGCATGTGACTTCCGGGCACGTGGGGATGAGGAGCATTCGTTTCAAGAAGGAAGTCATGTCGGGGAGACTGACAGTTCAGTCGTCGTTGTCGTTGTTGTTGTAGTCGTCGTTCTGGCTGTTTATTTTTATTTTTATTTATTCGATTTTTTCTTCTATTTTTTTTTTCTAATTTCCGTTTTCATTTTACTTTTGATTTATTCATTTCCCATTTTTCATATTTTACTTTTTGTGTAGAAAATGAATTAATCTATACTGAATGATGTGCTTTGATCAGAAAACTTTTCGGCATTGTGTGTGTGTGTGTTTGTGTGTGTGTGTGTGTGTGTTTGTGTGTGTGTGTGTGTTTGTGTGTGTGTGTGTGTGTGTTTGTGTGTGTGTGTGTGTTTGTGTGTGTGTGTATATCTGTGAGTGTTTGAGTGTGTGTGTGTGTGTGTGTGTGTGTGTGTGTGAGTGTGTGTGTGTGTGTGTGTGTGTGTGTGTGTGTGTGTGTGTGTGTGTGTGTGTGTGTGTGTGTGTGTGTGTGTGTGTGTGTGTGTGTGTGTGTGTGTGTGTGTGTGTGTGTGTGTGTGTGTGTGTGTGTGTGTGTGTGTGTGTGTGTGTGTGTGTGTGTGTGTGTGTGTGTGTGTGTGTGTGTGTGTGTGTGTGTGTGTGTGTGTGTGTGTGTGTGTGTGTGTGTGTGTGTGTGTTTGTGTGTGTGTGTATATCTGTGAGTGTTTGAGTGTGTGTGTGTGTGTGTGTGTGTGTGTGTGTGTGTGTGTGTGTGTGTGTGTGTGTGTGTGTGTGTGTGTGTGTGTGTGTGTGTGTGTGTGTGTGTGTGTGTGTGTGTGTGTGTGTGTGTGTGTGTGTGTGTGTGTGTGTGTGTGTGTGTGTGTGTGTGTGTGGCATGGAGGGCAACTAGAAAGATGAAGGACGACACACGAGCAGGTGCAGAAGGAGGACGATGGTGCCGTCTTGGTGTGTTCGTCCTGGGGTCCTGGCTTCGATTCCCGTGCTGTCGTCTACACACTGGACGTCGATTGTGAGTGTGAATGGGAGGGAGAGGTGGAAGAGGAGGAGGTGGGTTGAGTTGTTCAGATGGATGGATCGAGTGTAGGTAGTGAACGGGTGGATGGATGGTGCGATAGAGGGAAAAAAGAATAGATTTGTTGAGATGGATGGATGGAGAAGAAGAGAAAGAATAGAAATAATAAAAACAATAATAATAAAATGTTAGTGTTTTCGGATGAGAAAAGATGTTTTCAGGGATGTAGAAAGAGACAGTGAATGATGGATGGATGATTGCTTAGAGAGATTAGGGCGATGTCAGCCTGATGCAAAAGTATCAGTATTTTAGATTCTCTCACTTTTTCCGATTTTTAAATAATGAATTTCCTGTTCATTGTCGTTCAAACGTGTGCACACTAGGAATGCACTTTTAGTTTTCGTTGTATAAATTTAAAATATCAATTTGTGCGCATTGTAGGTGTTTTTTAGAGTACAAATAATTGTAATAAGACTATTATTTTATGAAAAGAGTGTTTGATCATTCATATTAACTATAGAGTCATTTTACACAAAAAATCTCTCCACACACATATACAATTGTAATATGTAACTCCGGCATCATTGAACAACACCTTTGCAGACTCACCCGTCATCACGTGCTGGGACACCGTCACCCAATTGGCCGACAAGAACGCCTACTTGGTGTGCCACGTGACCTGCAAACCTTTTCCGGTCGCCATTTTTTGGATTTTAGACACTTCCGGAACATCACTCACCGAGGGAGAAATTAAGCAGGGTCTTTGGACCATCTGGATGGTTGGTTGGATGAATGGATGGATGGACGGATGCATGGGTAGATGGATTCATGAGTGGATGGTTGGTTGGATGAATGGATGGATGGATGGGTGGATGGATGGACGGATGTATGGATGCATGGGTGCATGCATAAAAAGGGTTGAATAAACTCAATAAACGTACATCTTCAATGAAACTTAATTTTCTTTAAAAGCTTTTTAATTAACTTCTATTAAAGTTAACTTAATTGTGAATAGTGTAAAGAAAAAATAGTTTTTCCGCTATCCTACAACTACACCATAGACCATGCACACGATAGCTTCCTTAGCTACAAATACGCTCATCATCAGAATGAAAATACCACAAAAATTCCACTACTCCATCCACGTGAGAACAAAATCAGCCACACATACCACCACAACCACAGCCACACCAACCACACAGAAAGGAGGCAAGAATTGGTGGCAGGTGAGATTGTTCGTGAGGCAGGTGGCCGCTGAGAACCTCAGAAACTACAGTCTCGTGGTCGACAATGGCGTGGCGTCCAGCACAGCCACTGCAAGCTTTGTACCTTTCACTAGTGGTGTGTGTGTGTGTGTTTTTTTGTGCTTGTGTGTGTGTGTGTGTGTGTGTGTGTGTGTGTGTGTGTGTGTGTGTGTGTGTGTGTGTGTGTGTGTGTGTGTGTGTGTGTGTGTGTGTGTGTGTGTGTGTGTGTGTGTGTGTGTGTGTGTGTGTGTGTGTGTGTGTGTGTGTGTGTGTGTGTGTGTGTGTGTGTGTGTGTGTGTGTGTGTGTGTGTGTGTGTGTGTGTGTGTGTGTGTGTGTGTGTGTGTGTGTGTGTGTGTGCGTGTGTGTGTGTGTGTGTGTTCACCTCCACCTCTCCCACCTCACGCAGACACTCAGACCGGAAGGAGGAGACACGACGACAAGACGTCGAGCGGCATCTCCACAGCGAACCACGTCCTCTCGCGCGACTTCAAACGCGACTTCCGCTCCAACCACCGGAAGTTCTTTTCTTCCTCCGCCGCAGCGAACAACTTTTTAATACAAATTCTATTCTCAGTCTTTGGTATCTTCTTTTCATTACCGGTATTTCTTTCAGGCTTTTTGTTTTTACTTTTGATTTACTTTTTTTTATAATTCGGTTTTTCTCAGTTCAAGTCTCATGTGTTATCCACCTAATTTGAGCTTTCTTTTGGAACGAATCTTCCACAAACGACCTGCACCAGCGAATCGATTGAGGCCTTCAAACTGCAGGCGACTACGGAGAAAGATGAAGTCTTGTTCTTTGAGACTCTTTCCTCTCAAGACCAACGGTCCTTTCTCTGATCGTTGATGGGGTGGAGAAGGAAATGGGGGAGTGGTGAAATTATATAAACACAGAAAATGTTGATATATTTTATCATAATTATAAAATATATCAAAATTTTAAACATAGTATTATAATATATTATATATTTAATTTAAATTATATTTTTATAAGAATATACTATATTATATCGTTTTTAACACTTTTATTTATTTATTGTTACTGTTGAAACTTTTTGAAATTTTTATTTATTTGTGAAAAAAAAAATTGCAGTTTGAAGAATTTTAAAGCCAAAAACCCCGCTGAAACTAGGTTCATTGCAACATCTTGCCATTTTCGACATGAGCTGACTTGAACATTGACTCGCACAATTCCATCACTCCAGGACCAAGTAACCCGACAATGTCACTGCGTGGAGACTTTTTCTTTTGATTTTACATTTTTGTTCACGCATTAAAAACTATTTTTTAATTATTAAAATTGTTGTATACACTGAAAAAGCATTTTTATTGATTTTTTTATCAGAATCATTACGTTCTAAAGGTTTGTTCTATTTTGTTTACTTATAATGGAAATGGAAATAAATTTATTTTTACGAGTCACACGATAATTTTGAGAAAAAAACAAAATGCAAATGGTCATTTGATAAGGTTGAAAAGTGAAAAGGGAAAATTCTGTCCCAAATTCGATCCCGGTCATGGCTGTTTCTGAGAAATTCGGAAGAATGAAGCGTTTTACAGATTGATTAATTGTCTGAGATGCAAAAAGGCTTCATGCAAAGGTCTTTAATTCTTTTCAGTTTCTAAGTTTTATCTTGGAAACAGTAACTCGAAAGTCTTAAAAACTCTAACAGCCTTAAGTAAAAATAGAAAAATGTCTGCACGCAACTTTTAAGAGTGAAACTTTAAAAAAAAAAGTTTTTTAAAACTGAATTTAAAAACAAATGCTAATGTATTGTAATTAACGAAAGCATTAGCACCACCATCATTACTAAAACAATCACAGCTCACCAAAAAACGAACCAACATAATCACCAAAAGCATTGATACTCTATTACTACACTCTAAACTCTAGCACAACAGTATCACCAAGTCGTCTACTTTACTGCCACTATTAGTAAATTACCAGCACTGAATCATCACCATTGCAACCACCAACATCGCAGCATACACCCCCTTACCACTTCACTTCTACAACCACTTCACCACCACCCTCTCTATCATCTACACCACTAAACTCCCACTACAGTTCCATTACCACCCTCTCTACCATCCACACTGCCACACTGCTATCACCAACCCCTCTACCATCCACACCCCCACAGTTCCATCACCTCTAATTAGAGCATTCTTCAGTCTTTCCAGTCAACATTTGCCATCAAACATTCCACAAGATATTGTTTCTCCACCCATCAACTCTTCCAAAACACTCATCCACCAATCCATCTATCCATTCATTTCAGCCCCATTTTAATAATTTATTTTCATATTGATTTCTTTTTGCTAATTTTTGTTTCATATATTTTTCACTTACATTTTTATATAAATTTCTTTTAAATAATTAATCCATTAGCTTCATCACCCGCCCACTAGTCCCTTAATCCATCAAAGCTCTTGCAAATCACTCCATCAAGCTGCACACCACTGCACCTTGCCTCCTCCGCGTAATGGCACACTGCCAATCAATCTCTCCAATCGAAGCGTTGAAAAGTTCACACTTTCATCAGCGTTTAGAAAATTAGAAAAGTTTAAGCATTTACAAAGGGTTTTGACACAATAGGTTGCAGCGAAAACATTAAAACATGAAGTTGCTTAGTCCTTAAACCATGCAAACGCCTGAGAATGTCTTGAAGTTTTCCACGTTTTCAATCACACATGGAGTTTCAAACTGTCGCCAATCCACTGAGCAGCCACTGAGACTCTTGCCAATATGGTGTTTGAGCACGACCTCAACAATCCGCCATAAGAGAAGCTTGTCACCCCCTCTAACCTCCATAATCCGTCATGTCCCAAACAAGAAAATGGACCACCGCTGTCTCCCTGTCATTAAATAAAAAATTTGAAAAATTTTCGTTACAAATATAATAAAAACTTTCATAGACAAAAATGAGTCATAGACATATTTTAAATGTATTGTTTAAAGTTTCAAATGTCTAAATTTATTTGAAAAATAAACTAAAACGTTTGTTCATGCACAAGCACCTGGCAAGAATTGATGTTGTTCTGGCTGGGAAAGGAGCCAGCGCAAAACATGTTCTTGAAGTCGATGGCTTTGCCGACGTTTTCGAGACTTTCTCCGCTCAGTTGCGCCAGGTTCCTCAGGCATGTGTCTGCCTCCATCACGTTCATCCTACCCTGCAGTAGATGCTGCGATAGAGTCTGGTCTGAGAGGAGTGGGTGGGTGGTATTTGAAGATGGATGGGGATAATTGGGTGAATGGGGTTGATGGATGAATGCAGCTAAAAAGTTTGTGAGATTGGTGGGTAAGTGGAAATAAAAAGTTATTAACAACTTTTTTTTCCCCAGTAAAAATGGTCATAATTTTTTCAATGCGAAAAGTTGGTTTTAGAGTAATGAGAAAAAAGCAAAAAGGATTCAAGCATCTGATGAGCGGTTTCAAATTTGAGACATGAATGCACTTACAAAAGTTTGTTCTTCCGAATCCAGTCAGCACGCACATCTTGGTAAAAAAATGGTAAAACACGCGTCATAGTTTTTGTTTGTCTTGCTATCATGCTACAACCAAAGATAATTTTTGAACTGAGTATTTAATAAGCTTGATTTTAAACTAATTTCCCAATTTAATTTTATTCAAAAAAAATGTAAGCTAATTTAAAGATGAACTTTGTAACTTGCTCAACCTTATATTCGATGGGTTTGTTTGGGTCATCACTGAATGGAGGCAGGCAAACGGGTGAGACGTAAGGGGTGATGTCAAAGGGTGTGGTCAGCTTGAGTAGAGCGAAGTCATGAGTAACAGTGACATCGTTGTAGTCTGGGTGGAGCAGCACACTTGAAACCTTTGAACCTAAGTGTATGTTTGTGTCTGGTTGCATTTATGTGTGTCATAGTGTTTGTTAGGTTGTTTTTTATTTTTGAGTGAGTTTCGATCACTGTGTGATTTGCAATCATAAATTGTGTATAATTTTTGAGTTGGAAGTTAATTTTATAAAACAATCATAACAAAATAATAATAATAATAATAATAATATCTTAAAAAACATAAGTTCTACCTTGTTCATATCCAGTCTCAAAGCCATTTTGAAATATTTTTCCCGCTTTTACGTAGAATAGATCTGATTCCTTGGTTTTAGAAGCTGTAGAACTGCGTTATATAATATTGAAAACACAATTATTTAAAATTCATGATAATTTGAACACTCAAACATCTATATTATTCTAAAAACAAAATCCTACATTCTATTTTAACAATCTGTCAGCATTACACTACACTTTTCTGCCTAAATTTTAGATTCAACGCCCTCCCCATATTACTTGACCAAAAAACATTACCGAAATATTTTTTCCAACACACAAGCAACCCTCCACCCCACCAACACTCACTCATTGTAGACGCAATGGCCAGCAGTCAAGACCCAAACAGGGTCGATCAACGTGCCCCCACAAGTGCCCACGCCAGCAATCGCCACTTGCACCATCCACGGCCAGGCGCCCCTTTTGGCCATGTCTCCGTTCACCAAATATGGTCCAACGTCGGGAAGAAAAGATGAGCGCTTGCCACACTTCTTCTCAGAGCACTGTACTTTTACTACTTGCCCAGAGACACACGAAGAGCTGTGGAGGGATTTAATTTGATGTTTTATTGAGACCTGAAATAATTAAAAGTTAATATTATATTTTTATATTTTTAATGGATTGGTTTTAGAATGAGTAGTTTTGATACTGATAGAATCTTTATCATGAACATCATCCAATGTCTCACACGTTACGGAAAGATGAAATGAATGGGTTAGAAACTCCAAAATTAGTATTTTGGTTGTTGTTGATGCTTTTCAAGAGAGAAAAAGATGATGAGGGAGGGGCTTGTTCGAGAAGGGTTGCTTGGGGAGGTCTGTTGTTGGGGGTAAAAAACATTTTTGTGGTTGTCATGATATGGATGGCTTGGCTATTTTTTTTAACGTTTTTTTAATTGGGTTAGTTGATGGGATTAATATGGTGTGGTTGATATGAAAGCTGGAAGAGTAGTTGGTGGGATTGGCATGGTACGGGTTTTTGTGTGTGGTTAATGTAGTGTGGTGTTGCTGTTTATGAAATATAATGCAGTTAAAACAAAAAGCTTTTTAAACTTTTAAGTACAACATTTAAAACACCCAACCCCAATCCTAAATATCCGCATGTCTTCAGACTCCATGTATCAGACCACCCTTCTGCGCAGGTCAAGTGACCCTTGACCCCTTTCAAGGTCAGCGTCACGTGGGATGGTGATTTTGTGTCTAAGACCATTGCTGTTAGAAAGTCAAAAATATTTGGTTACTAAGCTATTTGGAATTATTATTCAACAAGTTAATTGTGATTTGTGAAGATTTTATTTCTATAGTTACATAGTCTTATAGTATATAACTAACTATAGACTATATATAGGCTATAGTTACAGCGAAAGTAGTTTTATTTCATACACTACCAAGTCGTTTCCACAAGCAACTAAGCAACTCACCACAGCCCAGTTCGTCTGTCTGATCCACACAGTTAACCACTCCATCACACCTTTCTTCACTTTTTACACAACCACCCTTGAAACACTTGAACTCTCCTGGTACGCATTGGGCTGGGGTGATGAAGAGAAGAGATGAACCATGGAAATAAATTTTGAATGATGATAGAGATTTTATTTGATGCTTATAATAATCCGGAAATAAATTTTAATGATTGAAAAAGAGTTAACTATGGAGTGGTTTTGTGCTGACCACAGTCTTTTTCATCTTCACTCTCCGGACAATCGGCCACACCATCGCACTTCCAATCCACATGTATGCAGCCCCCTCTGTTGCAGCGCATCTCATAAGATCTGCAAGCTGGCGTTTAAGGTGGATTTTTAATTATACTTAGAACTACTGCATTCATCACTAGCAGATTTCTTTTGCCAATCATTTTAGTTTCCATGTTGAAATTTAATTTTTTATCAACCATCTTACCCAATTTGAACTCAAAGACTTATATTATATTTTAAAAAGTGTTTACAAGCGCTTAAACATTCATTCTGATTTATATTTAAAAACTAATATATGTTATATATCATCTTTTAATGTCTTTTCAAAAGTATCTCACTGCAGTTGAGTTCATCAGAGTTGTCAGGACAATCTTTCAATGAGTTGCAAACCATCGACTCGTACACACACATGCCTGTCACCGCACATCTCATGCCGTTGCCGCAGTCTATTGGAGGAGGAGGTTGGTGGGATTGTTTAGAAAAAAAGGGGCTCAAACAATTAAAGCCAAATCTTAACTCACTGCCACTTTAACCATCACTCTTCCCTCAACTCTCTACGTCATTACACTAGCTCACTTCCCAACCACACCATCTAACTTCCCATCTCACTTCCCAACCACACCATCTAACTTCCCATCTCACTTTCCAACCAAACCTTCTCCTCTCCCAATCACACCATTTCACTCCCCACCTACCACAACCAAATTCATCGCTGAGATCAGCACACTGGGGCACTCCATCACACTTCTCATGCGCCAGAATGCATTGCCTGTTGCTGCATTGAAACTCTTTGGCGTCACACCTATCTGTTGGTGAGCATTTACTTTTTGCTCATTTCAATCAATTAATTAATCAATATAACGTTTTTTCATATTTACAAGTTCAAAGGTGTTTTTATCATGAATACACAGCTTTGAACAAACCACAATTCTCTTCATCACTGTTATCGCCACAATTATCAAAGCCATTGCACCTCTCCTTCAAGAAAACACATTTTCCATTCCTGCATTGGAACTGGTTGTATCTGCAGATGGCAGCTGGTTGGGGAGGATAAAGGAATCTTGGAAAAATCAATTAAAATTGGGAAAAAATTGATTTTTTAAAGAATTAATTTTTGGCGCTTTTCTTGCTTACTCAGTCATTTATTTTAAATTTAATTAAATAACCACTAATCTCCTTCCTTTATCTTTTACTACCGTTCTCATTAATTACCGAAATCAGCCGTGAAAAAGTAACTACAGCACCCACAAAACCAGTTACCACTACCACCACAACGACACTCACCACAGTTTCTTTCGTCGCTTCCGTCTCCACAATCATCATAACCGTCACACAACCACTTCCTATCGATGCATTTTGTGTTCAGGCATTTGAACTGGTCATCTTTGCTGCAGTCTGCGTGGTGAAAGAAGTAAAGATTGTAAACTTCAATAATGAAGAATTATTATAAATTGTTTCTAGTAGTTTTACCTGTTTTTTAATCAACTAAGAACTAATTACATTTGATTATAAAATATTTTGCTGATTCTAAAGCTAGAAATAAATTGTTTTTAAAATGTTTTAACAAGCAAAAATACGTTTCAAGTTAAAAAATTATTAAATCATCGTTCTATGCCCAGTCCATTCTCAAACCTACATTTCAGCCTCTTTCACACCCTCCCACCCCCTCCACTCACTCTTACCTCTCCCAACCTTCCCACCCCCTCCATCCACTCTTAGCCCTCCCACCTCCTCCCACCCATTCGCCCATATTTTCAAACTCACCACATCCTTTTTCATCACTGCCATCGCTACAGTCTTTCTCCAAATCACACCTCCAAGCGACCAGTATGCACCTCTGTTCGTTGGCACACAGCCAGTAATCCTTGGGACACCCTGGTGTTGCCGACGTTTCATTGAAAATTGAGTTTTTTATATATAAATTATTCAATATTTAAAACTATTTTATTTGTTTTTAACAATCATGTTTTATTTTTTTTAGCTTTGAGGAATTTTTGTTAATGCTTTTTGTTTTAAAAGGTTCGTTATCGCTTTGAAGCAACGATGATTGCTCACTGTTTGCTTGGTTCGTCCCCGAGGTTGAGATGAGGTTAACCGTTGTAGTAGTAGTAGTGGTAGCAGAAGTAGTAGTAGTGACAGTAGTAGTAGTAGTAGTAGTACTAGTAGTAGTAGTAGTAGTCGTAGTAGTAGTAGTAGTAGTAGTAGTAGTAGTAGTAGTAGTCGTCGTAGTAGTAGTAGTAGTAGTAGTAGTAGTAGTAGTAGTAGTAGTAGTAGTAGTAGTAGTAGTAGTAGTAGTAGTAGTAGTAGTAGTAGTAGTAGTAGTAGTAGTAGTAGTATCAGTAGCGTCCAGTACAAAGACAGAGAGTTCACAGATAGAGAGGGCATCTTGTCTGAAGCCTTTAAGCCTTCTGATCATGATGTAATCAGCATTGGTCACTCTGACACATGTGATGTTCAAGTAGTTGTTTGCAGCAATTGGCATTGTTTCAGTGTAAGAGCCACAAAACTGTTCTGATGAGGATGATGATGATGATGATGATGATGATGATGATGATGATGATGATGATGATGATGATGATGATGATGATGATGATGATGATGATGATCCTAATGTCACTTCAACGTTTTCCATGAACTTGGACTCTGTGAAGGGTTTTTACAAGCTGCTCAGATATTCTATCGTAAGCATTAGTGTCCTTGAACTATAACAAATAAACCAGAATCAGGAAATTAATTTCATCAGCACTCCATCATTAAATTACTTTTTTTTAAACTCAAATAACTTTTAAATGCATTTACCCATAAATATGTTATATACATTTAATTAATTGATTCAAATGCATTTACCGACCATAGTCATTCCAAGTGTTCAGCAATGATACGCCAACAACTCCGTAGATTCTATCCAAGTTCAGTCTCAACCAGGCGAGATTCACAGAGTTTGAACCTTCTCCCAACACCATGCAGCTTCTGGGATTGCCGTCCAGGACCAGGTCGACGCCAAGGCTTCTATAAACGGTGCTCTGACTCCAGGAGATTGGAATGGTTTTGAAGATACGGTCTGTAGGGAATATAAAAAAGAGGTTATGTTGCTATGGTTAGTGTGTGGTTAATAAGATGTGGCTTGGCGGGTTTTTAAGTGAGGTTGATGTATTCAGATTTTTAAAGTGTGCTAAATTAGAGGTAGAAAAAGGAAAATTTGGAATAAAATTAGATTTTGAAATGTGTTGTATAAACAGCGACTTTAAAATAAGTTCCAAAAATAATTTAATTTCAAAAAATATTTTTTATATTTTAGTTTGTCTCCAACGATTCTGTATATATTTCAAGACTCACTTGTATCAATCGAAGTTGGAGTCTTTGGTAAAGAAGGTTGGATGACTGTAAGATCATCATTTTAATTTCATTTCAAAGCTTTCAGAGCAGTTATCAATATCTTTCGCTTAAAAATCTACCACACCACTAACTAACCATCCCAAATAACTATTCACAAGTCCATTCATCCATCTTCTACCATTTATACTTTACCATCCATCCCACAATCACAAACTCACCATCTTTTTCACTTCCATATATTTGCACTTCACACAGCGACAAAGCATCTGGTCTGAAGCCACCATCCCTTCTTATCGTCACAAATCTTCCCTTCATTGCCCCATTCACGCACGTGAAGTTAGCGGCGGAACCTTGAAAATGGAATGCTATAAGAATGGAATAATGAGTTTAAAAGGACAATAGTATAACTTATAGTATGAGAATAGAAAAATGAATTGCAATTAGTTCAACAGTCAGGTTATATATACATACGTAATCATGAGCATATTCATCAGAATTGCTCCCGCAGTGTCGATGCATGAGTTTAATTCAGGTCTCCAATAATTAACATTTTTATTATTTCTCATTTTCATGACAAAATTATTCTTTTATTGAAATCATATTTATTTTTTACAATCTAAAACAATCTTTTAGACATAAAAATCTTCATAAATAACTAGTTTTAAAACGATAATAAGCGATTTAAAAAGCTTATCCACCTGGGTAGATGGCAGCACCTTGAGCGAAAGAGGTGCAAGGGCTTGTGGGGGTAGTTGTGTTGTCTACGTAGACGGTGAAGTGGTTGAGAAAGTTCGATTCTGATTTTGAAGGGTAGTAAAAAGATTTTAGAAAAAAGTTTCAATTTAAACAATATAAATGTTTTGAACTATTATTGTTTAGTCCTAATAAAAAAGATATGCATGTTTGTTTAACTAGACTCACTCACTAATTCTATAATGATTGAATCTAGTTATTCTGAAGGTTAATCACTAATATTAATCATTTTGAACAAACGATCACTTTTTCACCAGCTCATTCACCAAAGCTCCTTGAATACAAAGCACACCTTCACTAATCCACCCACCAAACCACCCACCTACCAACGCACCTACCAAACCACCCATCACAAAAACCACAACCACCCATCCATCCACCAAACCACCCACCCACCAACCCACACTTTCACCCACCCACCCACCCACCAACCCACCCACCCACCAACCCACCCACCCACCCACCAACCCGACCACCCACCCACCAACCCAACCACCCACCCACCCACCCACCAACCCACACCTTCACCAACCAACCCACCCACTCACTAACCCACCAACTCACCCACCCACCCACCCACCCACCATACTCATTCAAAGTGTTCACCACTCGGATCCTACTGACCCTCTTCACCCCTCCCAAGTCAGCTCTCCACCACGCCAACTCCATCGAATAGGAGCCTACCCCAGCCACAGAACAACTCTGCACCAGTCCATCAATGGCAAAACTGGCTTCTCGGTTCGAGTGTGTGCTACTTTGTGCGACAGATACTGCTAGCAGCTGTGTTTCTGTCGCAGGTTTGATGAATGAATTTAAGGCTGATGATGGAGAAGTTGATAAAAAGCTTAAGATTGCTCTATCAATCAATCAATAAATCAATCAAATATGTTTATAGCACTTTTCAAGAGCACTCTAAGGGAAATAATCTGAGTTGAATGAAATTGTTTTTACCCCATGTTCGCATACTTTCTCCTTCGGTTATTTTGCTTTCATAGGTTCATTGATGCTTTATAAGTTAGAATGCGTTTTTTTGAATTGTTAAAAAGATTATTTTATTCAAGTCTTCGTGACATAAATGTACTTTAAAAAGCCTATTAGTTTTATATTCACAGCTAGTCTCAAGCAATTGTCACAATTAGTTGGCTTTATTTACTATCATTAGTGTTTTTGATATTTTAGCTTTTTTTTTTTTTTTCACACGAGTGTTTTGAGGCCTTGAAAAGATTGAAATTACATCCCAATAAACGCCAATTTCGTAAAGTTTTTTTTGATTTCCGCACGAAATTGTGTTTTTAAACTGTTATTTTACCTTTGCAGTTTAACGACTGCCTCAAAAAACCTGATTGTTTGCTTAAAATGATTAAAATGTGATTTAAACTCCATAATTCACGAGGCTATTCAAGATTTATCACTGAATGCATTGCTTTATGAGGACATAGTTGAGACACTCCCAGGCGTGTTAACATTGGGTGGTGCCTGGTCATGGCCTTTCTCAATAAATGCCTGAAATACCTTCTTTCTCGTGAACTCAAAATCAGCCTGCTTTTGTGTTCTCTACTTTATTCTTTTGAATTAATTATTTCAATCTCTTATTTTTTAGTATCGTTTTCACTCAAAAATATCTTCATAAAAAGCATTCTTCAACTTACCGTCCGAGTCTTCAACTTCTTTTTGAGTCGCAGCAGGAAGAGGAGTTGCTTTATCATTATTATCATTTATATTTTTATTTAATAAAAATGTAGTTGTAGTAGTGGCTGTAGAAGAAGAAGTAGTAAAAAATGATGTTTTTGGAATCAAGTTTTGATTTTTGCTTCCATCGTCAGAGATACTTGCCTCTATGCTTACATCACACAAAGATATGGCGTCTTGTCTGAAGCCCCCTTTTCTGACCACCCTAACACTTCGTCCCCATACACGCACTTCCCTGTAAGCATCATATACACCTCCTGCTGCCACACTTCCAAGAAAAGAAAATAGTGTCAATGGTTTCTCAAAGTCGCCAGCAGAAGAATTGCTGACCTGGATTTCAAACTGGCTCAGATACTTTGATTCTGTTTGTATGGTGTGAAGTTATTTTTAATTAATTGACTTTGGAAGTTTTCATTGTTTGTTTCAATCGAATTGGGAAAAAATTCAAAAGATATCCATCTATCGACCCATCATATCTTCCCCCTCGTATCCTACAAACCATAAGAGTTTTGAGTGTTCAACAGAGAAACTTTTTTGATTTGATAAACCTCTCCTAGATCGACCATCCACCAGCCAAAAGAAGTCGACTCAGAGCCAACCCCTGCCACACTGCAGCTCTGGGCGTCAGAATCTACGGCACGAAAAGCATGAAATGTTGAATAGGTTTTGCTTTGGTAGGCTGGTTTGTTTCTCGCTACGTTTGTGATGCTCTGAACTGCGGTGGTATTGAAAAAGAAAAGCTTTGATTTTAATGAAAATGGGAATGATTGACTGATTAAGACTGAAACAACTCTATTAAGAAGAATCTTAAATTTTATAATACTATTCTATTCCTGTAAAATTCATTTTAAAAACAATTATATAAATTTTCAAACCGACCTGAAAGCAGAGTGAAGAGGCGGAGCATGCAGATGAGAATCATCTTCAAAGAGCTTCAAAGGCCGGTCAATGCGACTTAATGTCAATTTCCATAACTTTTACTCCAATTTAACTTTTTAAACTTTATTCCTAATTGATTAATATTAATTAAATCAATAATATTACAATATGTTAAAGTTGTTTTACGCTATTTGAAGATTGAATATTTCAACAGCTGTTTTAAAGACCTCAGTTATTTCAAGCGTTTTGAAACAGATTCTTTCGTCTTTTATACTCCTACAAGACATTACAAAGCGATCACGACTCCCTCTTAATAACACACGCATGCCTAAACTCAACAAGAGACTTGTATTAGTTATACAAATGTTACATAAATTTTCTAGCAAATAATGCTTCAGTCGTATCGTTTAAACGCTGGTGCATACCGGAAGGTCGTAACATCGATTCCCGATGAAAAAAATGAAAACCCCGAGAGTTAGGTATTTTAATAAAAAACATTTGACACCTTTGCTTTGTTTGAAATGTGCTCTTTAAATTTGCAACCCTGGTTGAACCGTCTGAATATAAATACCATAAGATACCAGATTGTTTGGACACCCTTAATGTTCAGACACTTTCATTTTTCGAAAAAATTATTGTTTTTTGGTTCCCTAAAACGAAGATAATTTGTTTAAACAAGAATGTTTTTGGTGGTAATTATGGCGAACAATAAGAATAATCGTAACTGAATTGTAATAGTTTTATGAAGATTTTAATTTGACTAAGAATAGAAAGACTAATAGCAAATGTTTTCAATATTCATCAATTTAGAATTTGTTGGATTTGGTTTTAAAAAAACTTATAGTTTCGTACATTGAAAAAACAATTATTTAAAGGGTGCAAATAATTCAGAGCATCTTCTTACTTACTGGAAACTCCAGTAATTTTAGCCTTCCCTGCTTGACACAAGAATAGACTTTCCCGAACACTTCCCAACTAAACTCTCAAGTTACTTCATGTGTATCTCTACACACAAACAGGCTGTCTTTTTGAGTTTTTGAGTGTACTTGAATTAAAAGATATATCTCAGTTTGTGTCTTCATTTATGGCCAAATACGAGGTTTTAATTACGTGTGTGTTTGTGTGTTCGATTGTTTATTGAGCGAGAGTTGTTCAGCGTCAATATGACAACACTTCTCATTCAGGCATTCACAGCTGAAGCGGTAGTCGATTTGAAAGTATATTTCAAGTCTTTACGTAAAATTCGATGCATTGATAAGCCTCAAACGCACACAGGCTTCAGTATACCAAGCGTTTCCTCTTGCTTTCTGATGAATTCATTTAAATTGTAATACAGAACTGAAGTTCTAAGTTGTTTCATTTACAAGACCATGCATGGTAGACCTTTTGAATATTTAAAGATGGAATTGCTTCCCAAAGAATCCCAGAAGGACGCCAATGATGAAGACGTCCTCACGAACGAAATGTGGTGAGTAGCTTTATGTCTTTAACGAAATATTCAATGTTTCAATGATTCGTAGAAGAAACCTTGAAGATAAATGAACGCAACAAAAGTCATGTTTGCTTTGTTGAAAGATCGTTTTCTCGTTTGCCACCGATTGCTTTTCCATCGCGTTTAAGAACAACATCAAACTTTCCAAGCTTTAAAAAATTCGTTTTTTTAATGTAAAAAAATGCGTATTCTTGATTTTGCAGCAAAGAAAAAAAGTTGAAAGGGATATCAACCCTCAAAAACAAAACACTGAAGATGGTTTCCACAATAACTGGAGGTTGGTGGTGCTTTTGATTTATGACTAGTGCCTAGACAAGTCTAGCGATATTGAGTATTCTATTTTTATTGCTGAGTCACTTCCCTTTCAGATTCACTGATGTCTCGTTTTAATAAATATAAAAGCTGAAATGCACACACCAGTCTTTCTTCCGCTATAGAATCAGCACCACAACACAATATAAACTCCCACAACACCACAACAAAAACAACACACAGCGCAAATATCGTCAAGACGAAGACTTTTCTACGACATTCAATCGAACTGCGACATCAAGATTTGGTGGGTGCTTTACGATGGCAAGGAAGTTAAATGCATCAAAGTCTTCAATCCAGCCATTCTTTTAGGTTGGTTGGGAAGGGATGAAGTGCAGAGAGGGTGGATGGAGTGGCAGAATAAAGGAATATTGAAGATGGTGAAAAATGGAAAACTTGTGGGAGGGAATGATTTGGTGAACAAGGGTGGCTGTGTGAGCGTAGATAGACAAAGGCTGAATAGTTCTCTGAAACACTAGCGTGTTGAAGGGAGTGATAAATGAGTTTGCGTGAGAGTGACGTGTTGTTTCGGAACCTCATGCAACAAAGAATAAGTGTGTTTGCCAACAGAACAGCCTTTTTAATCTGTGGAATTCGATAAGCCGGTTGGAAGGTTTCTGAATGGTCTATTTTGAATAATTTGAATCGTACATCTGCCCTGATAAAAAGACCTACCTACAAACCTTTACTCTTCATGAGTTTATTGTTGAATTTGTTGTGCATATTGAGCAATTATTTTATACATTGAATGGTTAGCAATACTTTTAAAAGCTCGTGAATATATTTTCAACAATAGCATTTAAAACTGCGATAGCTACTCGTGAGTATTTATACGAATGATTATAGGACACCAAACGAATTTCAATCTGCTCTCATTTCACATTCAACTCGGAAACGCAAAAAATCAAACCCTCGGCTTTATTTCAAACCAATAAAATCACTCACAACATTCCAAACCAATAAAATCTCTCACAATATTCCAAACCAATAAAATCCCTCACAACATTCCAAACCAATCAAACTCTTCCACTATTTCCACTTCTCCTACTCAGACAAAGTAGCAGAATGCCACAAGAACATCAAGAATGCACAGAGGCTGGAGATTGAAGACCCCGAAGGAATTCTCGCCAGATTTCCGAAGCACATCGACGCCAGCAACCTCGAAAAGCTGGTCGTGACGTGGACAAGGCTCAAGAAACTTCCGAAATGTTGCTACCATTCGAAGCTGAAGTTTGTGGATGGAGGGGTGATGGAGGAATCGCGCTTGGCTTTTTGCTCAGTGGATTAGTTTTTGTTGTATTTAAGACTCAAATATAATTTTAAACTTCACAAAATGCACTATAATACGCATAGAATCCGCATAGAGTATAAAAAAAGCAAAAAATCAATTAATTATTAACAGTTATTAAAATGTAACGTTAATAGGACGAATACCTCATCCACCAAGGTACTTGGACATGCAGAGGAACGCCATTAGGAGCTTGGAAGGCATCAACAAGGCGACTAACTTGAAGGTTTTCAACGCAAGCAATAACGCCATCAGCTACCTGCCACACACCTTCTCCAAGCTGGAACACCTGGTTGATCTGGACCTGAGCCACAACCTCCTTCAAGAATTGCCAAACTTTCTATCCGCTTTCAGGCTTCTCGAAAGTTTTGACTGCTCAAACAACAGCATCAAACAGCTGCCCACGAACATAGGAAACCTTGTTTCTCTGACCACCTTGAATGTCTCTTCGAACCAAATAAGCGAGCTGCCCTCATCGATCGGCGCCCTCTGCCACCTGCTCGACTTCACCGCCTTCTCGAACAATCTCTCGCAGCTGCCCATTTCTTTCGTGAACTTGAAAAAGCTCAAAAGTTTGAATTTGAGAAAGAATCGCTTTTCAGACGCGCTTCCCGAGATGAAAGAGTTGGTTTCGCTGCAGCAGTTGAATCTGAAAGACAACTTTTTAGTCGACTTCGCGTGCGTGATGCCCGCCTTGAAGTTTCTGAACCTGGACAACAACAAGATCGAGAAACTCTCATCGAGACTTTTCGAATGTTTCTCGCTTGAAACGCTGTCTCTCCAGTGCAACAACATCAAGTACCTCCCTTCCTCCCTCCACAAACTCACCAATCTCAAACTCTTCTGTCTCAGCCACAACCCCCTCACCGAACTGCCTCTCACCATCTCCTCCTTGCAGAGCCTCAGACAACTCCACCTTTCGCACACTCCCATCGAGACGTTACCGACCAGCGTCCGCCTGATGCGGAACCTGAGTCGTCTCGAGATCGACGAGTGTGCGAGGATCGACCCGTACCTGAAGCTCGAGTGGAAGTGCAGGGGCGTGCAAGGCGTGAAGACGTACTTGCAGGAAAAGCACCAGGAAAACATGCCTAAAAAAGACAGTGGATTCACCAACTCGTGTTTGTACGAAAACTTCGAAGTGCTCAACTACTCGGAAAAGAATGGAGAACTCGCCGAGACAGGAAGACATGTCAAGTCCCGGAGACAACACAGCCAAGAAGGGAACGGCAAGTACATCAAGTTACTCGGCTCGACAAACACCGATGACACTCTGGGAAGGGGACAAGCCCCGAACGGAACTGCCTTGAACAACCAAAGCCTCCTCGCACAAAAGTACATCACACTCTACCCAACCACCGGTTCAAGCGCCTATTCCAACAAAAATGATGATGAAGAGGATGAGGTTGGAGATAGTTATAGGTAGTTTTAAATGGAAAGAGACACTAATGGTGAATTAAATAAAAAATACTCACACTCACCATGACTCTGATATCGGAACAACATGAGACACTAATGACTTAATGATTTCTTTAATCGTTTGTAGTTTTTCTTTTGACCCTTGTCATAAAAATTGTTTTTATTAGAATTTTAATAAAAATTATATATATAAATATATTTTATTGAATTTTGAAATTACATCTTTATTCAATTGATGAGAAAATCCATTTGTGCGTGTGTGTGTGTGTTTATGTGGATGTGAATGCAACTTGTATCAGAAAGATAAAGTTATTTTTGCATTGTCTTTCAGTTCTGTTGTATAGCTGTTAGTGGTGGTTGGTTGTTTTGATGTTGCTGATGGTTTTGGTGGGAGTTGTTGTATTGTTGTTGGTGACGTTGTTGTGGGTTGCTGTGTTGTTGTTGTTGAGGGTTGCTGTGTTGTTGTTGTTGTTGTTGGGGGTTGCTGTGTTGTTGTTGCTTCAGAGGCTTCCTGAAGTTGCCATGGTAACCGCTAGGACACTTGTTTGCGTAATGACCCTTCTCACCACACTGTAATAATAATAAAAATCATAATAATGATGATATAATTAGTAGTAGTAGTAGTAGTAGTAGTAGTAGTAGCAGTAGTAGTAGTAGTATTAATAGTAGTAGTATTAGTAGTAGTAATAGTAGTAGTAGTAGTAGAAGTAAAAGTAGTAGTAGTAATAGTAGTAGTAGTAGTTGTAGCAGCAGTATTAGAAGTAGCATTAGTAGTAGTAGTAGTAGTAGTCATAATAATAATACACCCAGCTAACGTACCTTAAAGCACGTGACTTGGTCGAGAGGCCTCAATTCAGGTCG
>OX030970.1:2711935-2719435 GCA_943735955.1 Piscicola geometra | reverse complement strand
GTGTGTGTGTGTGTGTGTGTGTGTGTGTGTGTGTGTGTGTGTGTGTGTGTGTGTGTGTGTGTGTGTGTGTGTGTGTGTGTGTGTGTGTGTGTGTGTGTGTGTGTGTGTGTGTGTGTGTGTGTGTGTGTGTGTGTGTCTTCCATTCAAGCAAGAATTTTGAATGAAGTACTCTTCAGTGTGCGATCGACAACTCGTTCAAACGAAAAAAAAATCAACAATGATAATAATAATAATAATAATAATAATAATAATAATAATAATAATAATAATAATAATAATAATAATAATAATAATAATAATAATAATAATAATAATAATAATAATAATAATAATAATAATAATAATAATAATAATAATAATAATAATAATAATAATAATAATAATAATAATAATAATAATAGTAATAGTAACAATAATACTGTACATCACAACATGGATTGGTCGGGATGAATGGATGGATTCCTTGTGAGTGCATGCATTCCCTTTCTCCAGGCATTTTAGAGTGGCATGCAGTCAAAATAATGGACTAATTCAGGTTTGCAGAATAAGGGTGTTTTGTCTTTTATTGGTAACTTTGACATGCACACGATCAACGCTATAACTACAAGATTGGAATCTCCAAAATGAGAGATTACTCTAAATTCTGGAAAGATTCTTGGTGCATTTCAGCCACTCATGGCTGTCCAACTCAAGTATTTAGACAATTTATTTATTGCTCTTTAAGTGAAACCAAAAAAGTCTGACATTCATATAGCGCATAGTAGTTCAAGAATGATTACACGCTTCCAGAAAATCCCGTTTACTTGCTTCTAGTGATGAACTCGATTGAATGCAAGACAGCCTCTAGCTATCTGAGTGGTGGCGATCTACTGGGTGATTTGGCTGCTGCAAATCTCCTTTAAGGATTCTACAACGAGCAAATATGCATGGGTGCTCATGATAATCTTGCACACCAAAGCCCGAATTATAATCATTTATGTCTTATTTAGAGTGCTCAAATTGCAAAGAATTTCCCTATTTACAATTCCCAATTTCATTAGGGGTTTTTCGTTATTTTTGCCTTGGCATGTGAAAACATTTGTTCGGCTGAGATCCTTTTGGAACAAAAAGGAGACTTTTTTCTTTATATAAAGATGTGAAGAACAATTATAAAAGAAAATAAGCAAATGAAAAGCGCTGAACCGGAAATGAAAAAAAGTTTTTATGAACTTATAAAACAAAAACTAAAAAAACTAAATATTTGTTTATGCTTTTGAATAAAAAAAAAGAATATTTTGCCTTTGAAAGAAACAATTCGGAAAGTATACAAAATAAGCCAAACGTCTTGGGTGTGATACGTCATGTCGCATGGACGCAGTACAACCCACTATCTCCTCCATCTCCGCATCATCATCACCACCACCATCGTCACCATCTTCATCATCTTCATCATCATTCTCAACGTCATCATCATCCTTTCCATCATCATCATTCTCATCGCCAATATCTTTTAAAAACTTTATGTTTTGTTGGTGTATTTGTCTTTCAAGCATTATTACAAAATGTTTTCCAACTATAATTTTTTATTCATTTTTTATGCTGTCAAATCGTGAAAATGTTTTTAGACTCTTTAGTATGTGTGTTTGTAAATTTATTTTTAACATTTTTAATTTTTATAATTCATTTTTATAATTTTATTTTTCTATAATTTTTAAAGTATGGATGTCTTTACTCTTTTTTCTATATTACTCTTATCATTTGTATGGTTTTCCAAGGCTGTTATTCTTTCTTGCAGATTCTTATCTTGCTTGCCTGTTATACTCTCGAGGAGGAGAATTTCTTTCTCAAAGTTTCTCCATAGGCTTGCGTGTGTGGAGGGTGCTTGAAACACTTGGTGAAAATAAATGAAAAAAGAATAAAAATATATCTTAGAATAATAACGGAAAAACAATTTTAAAATGTTTATAAAAATAATAATGGCAAAAATATATATGAAAATAATAAGGGGAAAATATATATACACGAAAATGGAAATAAATTAATATATATATACTTTTTATTATATGAAATAAATATATATATATGCATATAATATTCTTGGAAAAAAATCACTGCTCAATTGAAGATTTATGTCATGAAAATCGACTTTTTATGTTAAAATGCAGTGTTTAAAATAATACCTGGCAAATCTGAAAGATAATCAAACATATTTATTATGGAATGATGGGGGAAAAGATGATGAAAGAAGAATGAAAAGCTGAATTGAGAAGAAAGGATGGGTGGATAAAGGGTGAATTGATGGGATGATGATGGGTTGGGAAAGAAGTCAGAGATGTTATTATGTGGGTTGGGAAAGAGGTTAAAAATGGAATGATGGGGGTTGGATTGTGGTAGATGTTTGTGTAGGGAGATATAAGATTAGTAGGTTGATGAAGGGAGAGGAAGGGCAAGAGATAATGAGAAGACAAATTATGGTAATTGCTGCCTATAATAATTAGGCCAGGAAGGAAGGGATTCGTGAAAAAATGGAAGGATGGATTTGAGAATGAAAAAGGGATGATAGAGAAATGGAAGAAAGAATGGATGGATAGGTACATAGATGGAAAGAAGACGAATGAGTGGATGAATGAGTGGATGTAGGAGTGAATGAATTAGGGAAAAAGTGAAAGTGTAAGTAGATGGAGCTAAACGATGGATGAATGAATGAATGAAATTGAAAACATATAATAAGATAGATGGAATGGTTGGTTTAAAATGGATGGATGAGTGAGTTGATAGATGGATGGATAATTAATAGGCAGATGAGTGGACGGGTCGGAAATCAAGATGAATTGACGGATGAATAGTTGGCGAAGTAATGAATGAATAAGTGGTTGAGTAGATGGATAAAAAGTAAATAAATAATGAGAAAAAATAAAAATTAGTCAACGCTTAAACCAGAAATTGATAATGACTATGATAATGATGATAACTATAATGATGATGTCTTATGAAAAAATATTCAATGGATAGCCAAGAAACGCCTAGTCCAATAAAAAACAAAGCAAATGAATATGAGCATAGGTACACACACACATAAATTGCTCAAACCTAACAACAACAACAACAACAACAACATAACAAATCCCTTTAACCTCAACACACCCATCAAAAACTTCACTGGTATCGGTTCTGAGACGACGGCATGCCCACGTAGCTTTCAAGCGGGTAGCATTTGGAGTAGATTTCACTGCGGTCACTCGATGAGGTGGTAGAGAGTTGTCGCATGCTACCATCAGCACAATGGGGAGAGTAGTTGTGGTGGGGGAGAACTGGGTGTGGGAGGTTCGAAGGGTTTTCACCAACCCTAGCACAACTTTCCTTCACCCACACTCCACCACTATCGGTCGCTTCGTCTCGCAAACTTGCTTTCAGGTTTAATCGTCGTCTCCACTTGCTGGCCAGTAAGAAGGGGGCAAGGAGGAGACAAAGGAGGAGGGTGCTGAGGTGAGTTCCAACCACTGCGAAAACCATCTCAGCTGGACTGAACAAACGACCGCTGTTCCCTTCCACAGACATGCTGAAGATGGTGTAGTTGTTGAGGCTGAGTAGGTTTTTGTTTCGGTTGTGTAAGAGTGTTTTATGGTGGCGGTTGTTGTTGTCGTCGTCATGTGATAAATGTTGGTTTTTATTTATGTTTTTTACACCTACTTCATCATCATTATCATAATTATCATAATCTGCCAATTCTTTATTGCTTTTCATATTTTTAATATTATTTTTGTTATTGTTGTTGTTGTGGGAGCTTGGATGGACGCCTGGACTCTTTTGTATTGATTGGACGGCAGTTGAATGTGAAAATGACGGCGATGATAAAGATGAAGATGAAGACAACGACGATGAGGATGATGATAATGATGTTGATGACGACGATGATGACGACGATGATGAGGATGATGATGGGTTTGGAGGCCATGTAATTTTGAAGGTGAGAGTGGAGTTTCCGATTGAGTTCTTGGCGATGCAGATGAACATTCCAGCAGTGTCTGACCGTTCCGAACTTTGTTTGTCCACCTCGACATTTGTGATTTTATTTTTGTTGTAATTATTGCCCTTGATGTTTGAACCGAGTAGATTGGGTCTTTCGGAATTTGCATTTAATTTGCTGTTCGAAATTGTTCGAAAAGTGTTTGAAACGACGAGGGTGGCTTCGTTTGATAAGCGAGATTTCAAAACACTTTCTTCTCCTCCAGCCTCTTCTTTATTTTTCTCCCATCCATCCTCGTTTCCACCTCCCCGTTTCATCCTCCCATGCTTACTTTTCCGCTTACTTTTCCGTTTGAAACCATTCTTTTTGAAGTGTTTCTTGACAAGAGCGTAATTGTCACCGTTTGTATTTCCCTCCTCCTCAACCAACTGCCAATCCTTGCTTCTCTTCACCTTGTTCTCCGGCTCAATTTTCGTCGTCCTTCCCGACGGCTCAACCCAGTACAGCACTGGAGCAGGATCACCGGTCGAATGACATTTCAACGTCGCTGAATCAGCATCAAAATGAATCTCAGCGTTCCCGAAAGATGGAGCTGTGCATTTAAAATCTGTAGATTTGACTTCATCGAACGAGGCTTTGAGATCTGTAGGGATCAGGCTTGAACATTCCGGGGCAGACGCCCCTTTGAAGACTTCTCTGCTGGTGTCGTAGAACCTTTTCAGCCATGAGAGACGGCAGTTGCACCACAGTGGGTTGTGTCCGAGTCTCAAGTGAGTCAGTCGAGAGAAAGAGACTTCTAGGGCAGCGTCAAGGTGGCTGAGTTGGTTGTTGTTGAGCCAGAGGAACTTGAGGGAGTGGTTGAGGGGCGTGATGACTGACGCTTCGAGCTTCTGCAACATGCACTCATGGATGTAGAGGCCTTTGGTGTTGAGACCTTCGAAGACGTGGGCGTCCAACTGCAGGCCCTCGTTACCGTTGAGGAAGAGGTGGTCCAGCGAGGAGGCACTGAAACAGGCGGCAGGCAGGCTCTGGATGTGGTTCTTGCTCAGGTCCAGCCACTTGAGTTTCCTCAGACCTGCGAACGTCTGTTTCTCGATCGATATGAGACCACACTCACTGAGGTAAAGGTGTTCGACCGAAGGGAAGTTTGTGAAGTTGGAGCGAGTGAGACGACGAGAGTGGAAGCGATTGCCGTTGAAGTAGAGTTGGATGGAGAGAGGAGAAATGCCTGGAGGGATGCTTGGAAGGTCCTTCTTGGAGCAGTGAACAATGTTGCCATGGTTGATGCAGAAGCAGGGAAGAGGGCAAGGAAAGTGCGGAGAGGGTGAGTGGGTGGTCAGTTGTCGTTGGTGGCGGTTGCCATAGCGACCATTAATCAAAGTTGGAATAGAAATAAAAATGACGAAGATGGTGGCGGGAATGCGTGGAGACTTTCTAATGGCACGAAAATGCTTGCGTAATCCAGTCATGATTCCGCTGACACTCTCAAGAAAATGCGTTTAACTGCCAGAGCGGGAATAATTCGCTGACTTAATGGCACCGCCGCGAAAAACTAATTCTTTTGTTTTATTCTTCCTTTTTCAATTAACCTCCGAGATCACCAGGCGCAGTTTCATGCTTCAGGCTCGTTTGTTTTTCTGCTTCAGCTGAATTCTATTTCCATCTGATTTATCATTTACATTATTTTCCATTAATTCAAACAATTGTTTCACAAAATCTATTTCACTGCATTTCATTTTAAATCTTCCAAATTCAGTTTTCTGTTTTGAATAATTCTCCCGAAATATCCGTTCTTATCCATTTAGGTCTACAAGGATGAAACAGCTCTCCAGAGTCACATTCATTGACTTTTTTCCGTCGGTAGTGTCTTTATATTCGGATAGAGACCCGCTTCGTTAGTTTATTAAGTAGAAAAGCTGTCATGGGCTGCTGTTGCGATGTAGATTTAAAGTGTCAGTGAAGTTTTCTTGTGAACAGAAAACTGTTTCACAGTTTTAAAAGTAGTTTTTATTAAATTTTTTTAACACATCACACTACAGAAGTCAAAAACATTAGTTCTAACAGTATTTCAGATTTTTTAAAAGTTGCTCGAGAATCTTTGTTTTAAGATTAAAAAAATTCTAGGTTAAAGTTGTAAAAAACTTTTAAAAGCAGGTTTCTATAGTTTTATAAAAAAAACACTACATACAACACGACAGCAACACCACATACATACAAGCAATACGCCGAACTCGATACAATCACCACTGAGGCCTCCCAAACACATTCAGCATCGCTCATATATGCAGGACCTCTTCCACTTCTTCTCTCTTTTTTCTTTTCTCTTTTTTTGGTTTCGTTTTCCTGTTTCCTTCAATCCTCATTTTCTCCCATTTTTTTCAAAATTCCGGTTTATTGATCTCTTCGAGCACAGATATTTTAGTTTTGATTACTAAACATTCTTCAATCTTTTATGTTCACAATTTCCTCTTCATTTAAAATTTTATTTGCAATTTAAGTTCATCTCCGGTTTAAGGTTTATTTATTTATTGTTTTTTCAATTCAATTCCTTAAAGCCTCCGACTCACTCCATCTTCACCATCGGCCCTCGACAATTCTTTCTTATTTTATTTCTCAAATACATTCAAGCGCTTACAAAACTTCTTCGACAGAACAAAACCTCAGGTTTCTTCCTTCCAAATTTCTTTTTTTCTTATTTTTTCTTTAATTTCTCATAAATCTGAAATGCTATTTTTTCGTTGCAAAACATCTTTTTTTGAAATTTCAAACGATTCAATTGATTTTGAAGAGAAAAACTTAAATAAAATTGAAAAGTCATGTAGATTTGGTCTTTGAATTTAAATAAATGAAAATGATTCATTGGTTGAACTACATTTAGTGATTCAGTGTAGAACTCAAACTCATCTCTCTCATTCACCAAAATGCACCCCCTCCCCCCTTGGAACACTAGCGTCTTTCCCTTAATGCGCTCGTCTCAGTATAAATCTCTACTTAAATTATTTATTTTATCTAAAACTTGTTATTTCATCTTCGTGTTAAGAACCTCATTTTTCATCTTTTAATATAATATGTCAGCCTTTGAGCTTTTTTATTACTTTTTTAAATTTTCTTATACGACAGTTTCCAACTTTCTATTGAAATTTTAACGCAAGGTTTGTAATATTTAAAAAAATATTCATTATAATTCTAATGATTTTCAAAATATATTAAACATACTTTTTATCATTTATATCGTGATATGGTTTATATCATCTATCCCAACTGAACATTTAAAGAATTTCTATTTTCCATTTTTTTAAATAAACTCATCATCAATGAATATTTAATAAATCTAAATTTTTCTTTATTTTAAATGGTTTGCATCAAAAGTAATATAAGTTTTTTTGTCAATGGGCGATTAAATGGTCTGTTAGATGGATGCTTATGTACTGGTGGCCCTCAATTTCAAGGATTTAATCTGGCTAATATAAATATGGAATAATTGAATAAATAATGAAGCAATGACTGTTCTATAAAATGCATAATAAGGTGTATTATAATATCTATGCTTGTAT
>OX030970.1:2704435-2706935 GCA_943735955.1 Piscicola geometra | reverse complement strand
ATGCACTGGCATGAAGGGTTTGGTCAAGCTCAAGGTGAAGGTCGTTGAATTTCTTTCATGAGCAGTCGAGCGGGAGAGGCGCTTTAAATGCCAACAATTGTAAGGCTTTGCAGCAATGAGGATGGACTGAGTTTTTTTATAAGTATTAATTTATTAAAAGTTCGTTTTTGTTTCAATAATTGTTTAATTTATTTTAATTGTTTTAAACAAATAAACTCATTTTAAAATTTAAGAATAATAATAATTTTAATAAATAGATATAAATTTGTTAGTTAACAAAAATTATTAGCATTTTTAACACTAAAATAGATTACAGGTTCATTTCCTACGGGATCTTTAGGTGGGAAGATAAGGAAGAAAGTAAAAGTGGAAAGGTGGGTAGATGGGTAGGTGGGTGAGTAGGTGGGCGGGTAGGTAAATAGGCAAGAAACCTATGAAGTAGGTAAGAGAGTAGGTAGGTAGGTAACTAAGGGGCCAAGTAGGTGGGTAGGGTGGTAAGGGAGTGGATAGGAGGGTGGGTAGGATGGTAAGGGAGTGGATAGGAGGGTGGGTAGGGTGGTAAGGGAGTGGATAGGAGGGTGGGTAGGATGGTAAGGGAGTGGATAGGAGGGTGGGTAGAGGATCAGAAGAGCTGTTGGGGCATTCAACTCACGTGTCCCTGCAGAGCGTCGATAAGGAAGAGTTTATTGCCACAAAGAAGTAAACAACGAAGTGCTTTAAAAATGTAAAAACAAATATTCTATTTATTAACTACGATGAAAGAAAAATTGAAATAATTTCAATAAAATATATATAATATATCTAAAATTACTGAAAGAATATAAAATTAATATTATTATTAATAATTATTATATTAAGGTCAAAGAGAACAGAAGTAATTATGCAAATTCTATCATATCAGTGGCAGTAACCCTAAACCTATATCAACAACAGCAACCCCTATCAGTAATTAGATCGTCATGATTGAGTATCGTAATAGCGTTGATGCAAGAAGCAATAAAAACAATAAAAACCCATAAGGAGAATTTTTTCTCACAGTAAAAAGTATAAGAAAAGTACTTTTTATTTTACTAAGTAAAAGGATTATTTTATTTTTTCACAGTGAAAAGCCTAATAATGATTCAAATTATTTAAATAGAGACTATGAAAAAGACAGTTTGAAACAATAATAGTCATACTTATGCTGCACCGAAATTCTTATTTTTCTTTTTATCTGAATACGAAAAAGAAGTGGATGTGTTAGTGTTATGGGAAAAAATGTCAGAAAAAAGAAAAAGTAATAATTTTTACACAACAAAACTTTAAAAGACAAAAAACTATTCAGTTCAGCTAAGAAAAACAACAATTTGCATGTTTCTGGCATTAAGAAGTGGTGGAAGGAAGGTGAAAAAGATCGATACAGCTTGCGAGATTGATCGTATTGTTTTTACCCCGTTTTTCTTCGTTGTCTCACATTTTGTTTTGTTTAAAAAACTTTTTTTATAAGTTTTGTGGTGATGTTATTTATGAGATAAATTTATTTAGTTTTTTTCTTTCTGGCTGATGATGGGTTGGGCGATGTTTTAATTGTCCCATATAATGTGTGTTTTTTTTTGATTATTTCCATTTTCCTTTTCTAATTCAGCTTTTCATTGTTTTCTCCTATTTTTTCTTGTGCAACCCATCCATTAATTTTTGATTGTCCATTTTTTCAATCACATATCTTTCATTCATCTATCCGCCCGAACCAAAACCCACCCAGCCGTTCAAACATTCAGGCACCCGGGTTTTCAAAAAAGCATCGACACAAACGCTTTCAAAGTCGATGAGGGCTGCACATTATCTGACTGAAGATGCAAATTCGTGAACGGAAACAAAGCGCCAATCCGATAAAAAAAGCACAAACAATTTGATGTAAAAGAGCTCGAAACGATTCGATAGAATGCAAATTTAGGTCCAAAAAAGCAAATAAATACAACCTATTGTGAATGGTAAAGGTTGAAGATCAAGCTGCAGTCAAGATTTGGAAACAAGTAAGGTCATTACACTATAGATCAAATATGCACCCAGTAGATGACTAGCGGTTAAAAGTTTGAATTTTTTTCAGCAGTGAAACTCCACGTGCGAATCGTGACTTTTGATCAAAAAGCACTGACCATCGTCGCAAAAAACTCCAATGGCATATTCAAACAAGTCAGTGGGTCAGTTCATCCTAACCTAGCAACCGTTAGAGACACCACAAATCAACCTCCAACTATTTTTATCTGTTCTCCTCGGTTTTATAAGTCTCAAAAGTATTAAACTCTAACATTGTTCCTTCGATATTATTTAATAAAACAGTATTTAATCATTTTAATCCGTTTTTTAGTATTCAACCTCCATTTTATGATTTTGTAACAACTTTTTTACCTTCTCGTGGCAATGAATTTAGAGGAAGGATTAAGTGTTTGGTTGCAGTATAATTTTTTAAATTCAACTTTTCACAAATATTAAAGTTCTTCCGCGGCATCCCTAAGAGAGT
>OX030970.1:2696935-2699435 GCA_943735955.1 Piscicola geometra | reverse complement strand
AATTGGGATGAAAAATAAAATGAGGATGATGATGAAGACGAGGAGGAAGAGGATGATGAAGATGAAAAATATGATGATGATGAGTGAGATGATGATGATGAAAAAGAGAAAAAAAAGTATTTTTTTTTGTCTATATCGTTCACAGCCTGACAGACGCATGCCATGTTACAATGGTTCTGAGAACCATGGGTCTTATGCGCCGAAGCGCCACTCCACACGACGTACACATCTCTCAATGCATACGTCGCAAACACCGCATCATATACACTAGGTATATGATAGTTCACGGTTGCTTGTCAAGGATTCGAACAGGCAGCCTTTGAGTTGCAAGTCCAACGTCTACCATCTAAGCCATCCCCGCTCCCCAGGATAGTGATGATGATGATGAAAAGAAGAATGAGAAAAAAGAGGAGGATGAGGTCGGGGATAAGAAAAAATGCGAGTCGGCACAGCATCTTTCCATAAGGTGAAAAAGGTCACAACTGCTTATACAATGAATAATCAAAATAAAAAACTTATAAAAATAAGAAAAATATTTTTTTATTACTATTTTTAAAAAAGACATGATTGTTTATGAGAGTAAAAAATATAATTTAAAAGCGCCCTGGTAATAAGAGATTATAAATATAAATAAATAAAATATAATTAAAGCAAAATACTTTATCTATTTTTTTCTTTGTATCTGTTATACTCATTATAGAATTCATGAGAAGGGAATAAAAGCCTATAATAGATTCTTCAGCTCAATAAGTAAATAGGAATTTAGATAAATAAGACTAATAAAATATTTATAAATTTATTGAGAAAGAATTTAATAAACTTTTTATTAATTTATAGGATGGAAAAAAAGTTAAAAGAATATTATAAATTGAATTTAAAAAATAGGAACAATTCTTTTAAAAGCAAATACTCATAGAAGAAAACAATAGAATAGGAGAAGTAATACTGGATGGGAGAACGAATGAATGAAGCCTCAGAGAGTATTTGATAGGTCGTAACACACCCGAGACGATGGGAGGAGATGGAAGGGAGAGAGAGAGGAGATGGGAGAAGGAAGGAAGGAAGGAGGAAGGAAGAAGATGGGAGAAGGAAGAAAGAAGGAAGGGAGAAGGAAGGGAAGAAAAAAAAGAAAGAAGGAAAAAATTATTAAAAACATTTTTTAAAGAATAGTAATTTTGAAGAAAAAAAACTAAATTCATGTTTAGAAAAAAATGATAAAAAAGGTTTGAAAAATGGAAAGTGGTAAGAAAAAAGAAAGGAGATGGACTGGAAGATGGAGTGCAGTGAAGAGAAGTGGAGAGAATAGAGTGAAAAAAAAATAGAAAAATGAGTAGAATGAAAAATGAGTAAAAAAGTAGGATTTAGAACGGTTTATTAGATGAATAGGAAGCTCTCTCAAATTGCAAGGGTGAGTAGTTGTTTAGAAAGGGTTTAATAAAATCTGTCAAAGAAAATCGGGTTTCAGATAAATTAATCTATTTTCATATTATTTTTTCCCATCAAAGTTAAATATTCTTAAAAAAACTCAATTATATCTTTCGACCTTTACGTTGAAAGTTTTATTTAAAGCTATAAAAATAAAAAATATATATAAAATTAGAAAAAGTATAAAAAAAACATTTTTTATGGCTCAGAAGTTATCATCATCATCATCACCTCGACAATAAATTCCTTTCTTACATTTTTTACGCTTCTGTATGAAGTGTTACCACTTCTCTCTTTTTGTTCTGTTTCTCATTTTTCTTTGTTTCTTTTTTCTGACGTTTTGTTACACTGGTGTTTCCGTGTTGTCGTCAGTGGTTGCATTGATTTATCGATGCTCTTCTATTCCGAGCCGGTAACCAACACCACTCCGGCAATCACCTTTGTGCCCTCCATTAAAACACAAAACCACAATTCTTTCTGAACACTGCTGCTCGAAATACTTCTTTTACTTTTTTACCAGTTCCATCACCACTGTCTTTATCGTTAGAATCGTTATCAATACCACCACTTCCTTCAACATAACTATATATTACATCACCTTCACCAGCATCATCACCACCTAGACAATCATCATCATCTTCTTCCCTACTAACACCATCAACATCTTCATCATCATCATTATCATCACCACGTTCACCATCGTCAACACCATCATCGCCACCATCATCATCAGGAGCATTGTCACACAGGCTATATTATCTGGCTCTGTAGTGGCGAGATAAGGCGCGTGTGTTTACACAAGCAGCCAGCGGACGATTTATGTGGGCTGGCAGCTCCGTCGGGAGGCCGGTGAGGTAGGAATAAATTAGTGCGAGAAAGAGCCCGTGTAAGGAGAAGTTTGAGAGAGGTTTGAGAGGTTGAGGAGGTTTGGGAGAGGTTAGGTAGGTGGCAGTGTGTAAAAGTGCTTTAAGAAATGTTTGGGCCAAAGAAAAGAACGCGAGGAAAAGTTGACTGAAGAGAAAAAGAGATTGACCAAATGAATCAAGCTGAAAAGCTGGAGGAACCATGCAGTGAG
>OX030970.1:2676935-2689435 GCA_943735955.1 Piscicola geometra | reverse complement strand
AGAAGAACCCGGATGACCCTCCATTGCAGGACCCTCCATAAACCGTCCGCGTGGCCGCCTAATACGCTCCAATTTATCTCTTTTTGGGTCACCTTTCCTGGAAAAACTTCTAAATCTTAATGCATTGTCAGCCCATTCATGAATTATTCCTATCTTTTCCGTCTCTGTATCTGCTTTAAATAAATTTTAAATATTGATATATTTCTAAATTATAGTTTTATGACATTGAATAATCTAAGACTTTCTCGGTTGCATGTCTTTATTATTGAGGTCATTTATTTGGTTTTGATTTTTAAAGTTTTTATTATTATTTTAAATAAATAAAATAAAATCGTTTTTTTGGAATTTTTATGATAAAAATAAACTTTTAACCCTTTTTTCATAGTTTTTAAACATCCTTCTAATCCATTAATAAACGAAAATAGTTTTTCAAAAATCCAGTAATCAAATGAAACCTCAAAATTTATTTGAGCATCTTTGCAAGAATCACTCTTCTATCCTTGCTTTTTGTAAAAGTGAAGAAACAGAATTATATTTTTAATCGCTAGGTGTGAGGTTTGTTTGCATGCGTTTGTTTGAAAGTTTTAAAGAATTGTATTTAAAAACACAGATATGACTGACATATAAAAATATAAATAAAACAAATTGAAATTAAATTAGAGTGCATTAATTTTCTGATGATTAATTATTAAAAGTTAAGTGCTCGAAATTTGAAACCCACCTGAGACAATCGCTAATCAACTTTGCCGGCTTTTTATCTTTAAAGCTTGCAAACCTCCAATCAAGACAGCAAACCGCTTCCAAGCAGAAGGAAAAGCTTTTCAATCCCAAATTACTTGTATGTGGGATTTGATGTTGCCATAGTGAGAAGATGGGCTTTGTGACTGCTTCTGTCTTTGTCTTCACCCTCCCAAGCCTTTCATCAGCCCTATTCAGCGGTCGTTAATTAAAATATGTTTTTTAATTTAATTTTTTTTCATTATTTTATCTTTTCATTAGTATTCAATTTTTCATCTACAAATGATGTTTTCTTCTAGAATTGAAAATCGTAACTTCAACATTATTTCTTTCCATCTTCAACAACCTTCTCGACTTGCTTTTTCCTCCCCTCTCAGATCACTCAACAAATCTATCTCCGTCTACGTCAGTTCTTTCTGCAATCGCCAGCACTATCATCATCACCATCGTCATCATTATCATCACCGCCAACTGCATCACGTGGTTCAGACGGAAGAATAATGACGTCAGCATGGAGGGATATGCGGTGTCATATGACTGCCATGAGGTAGTCTTCGCCAACCCTTTCCATACCAAAAACAACAATAACAACAGAACCAGTTTCAACAAAACAAATCATACCAACAACAACAACAAAAACAATGTTGGTACTATCATCAGCAATAACTTGGGTAGTCACGATAGCAGTAGAGTTATAATCAACAAGCACAATCGCAACAACAAGTACAACAACATCCTTGGTGATATCATAAACGACAACAACTTCATCATCAGCAACAACAACAAAATTACCACCAGACCAGCTAACAACACAGCCTATTTGCATAACACAAACCCAAAAAGAAAAATGCAAAGTTTAACCTATAACAATCCATACAACAACAAGTTCAACAACCAAAACATCAACAACAACAAGTTCAACAACCACAACATCAACAACCACAACATCAACAACCACCACAGCCACAACAAACACAACATCAACAACCACAACATCAACAACCACAACATCAACAACCACCACATCAACAACCATCACAGCCAAAACAAACACTTCAACAACAGTGGAGACCTTGAGAAATACAACCCAAACGACATAGTATTCGCAAATCTGTCACGTCATCATCATCATCATCAACATCAACAGCATCATCATCAGCAACACCTTCAACCACAAGCATCATTATCATCACCCTCCACTGATTATGAGAGGGATGTAGCTGGTACTCACACTAACAAGGCGTTCAGTCATGATAGTAGTCCTGTTGTTCCTGATGATGATGATGATAGGAATAGGAAGAGTATCATTAATAGGAGCAGAAAGTATAACAAGAAACTTACCGTTGAGAGTCCATTGAGTAAAACAAATAAGAATAATAATATAAATAATAATTATAATAATAATAATTTAATTTTTAGCGTTGAAAATTACATGGATGGGAGGTTTGAGAGTGGAAAAAATAATATTATAAATAAAAACAACGAAGATTTTAAATTGAATGGCGGAGAAGGAAGGAGAAAGAATGGAAGGAATAATGGTGGGAGTCACAGAAGCGGTGGAAGCAGTAGTGGTGGTAGTGGTGGTAGTGGTGGTAGTAGTGGTAGTAGAAGAGGTGGTAGTAGTGGAAATGGGGGCGGTAGAAGAGGTGGTGGTAGTGGAAGTGGGGGCGGTAGAAGAGGTGGTGGTGGTGCTAATGATGGAAGAAATTATTTGAACAAAAGAAAAAAATTTGAAGGCGACTTAGAAAGAAATCTTGGCGGAAACAACGTGGGATGGAGTGGAGGCAAAAGGGGTGGGAAAGGAGAAGGCATGGGTAGACATGATAAAGGGATGGGTGAGTATGATGGAGGAATGGGTGGAAAGGGTGGAGGAACAGAGTTGAGAAACTACGACATGGACGTGCTAGCATACAAAAACATGCATGCCAGATATTGAGACTTGGTGCAGAGTAGAAACATTGTTTTTGTTGATACATTTGTCTATGACACTATCTATATGTTTCTTGACATTTCATAAGAATGACTTAACTTTATATTCTTTCTTAAATAGTTATTTCTACGTTTATATAAAGTACTTATTGCATGTCCATTCTAAACATTTTATGTTACAGCCATGAACACAAACACATTCCATAGGTGACAGCATTTTTCATATCTCCACTGTAAACAGCCTTCTTTCCGACTTTCCATTTCAGTGTCTATTTTATAGCTATAGAACATCTTTTTCATTCAAGGTGAGAAGTGAATAGTTTTTTCAGAAGACTATTTGTTTTTGAAACGACACTGTTAGCGTACTTATTTTCCTTTTTTAAAGAGTTTTTAAAAATTTCATGGGAACCAAATCCGTTAAACCCACCGTCAGTTTTCATCCTGGTTTATTTTATATCGTCGCTTTTTCTCGTCTTTGAACTATTTTTAATTGTTAATTTTGTTTTTCATAGTTGTTTATGTGGAAACCTAAAAAAATTTAGATCAAAAGAATTAGTTTTGTACATTTTATAATGATTGGATTGTTTTTACGGTTTAAATTATTTGTTACTCTATTTTTTGTTGGGTATTGTTCAAGTAAATAAAAAGATTGGAAAAAAATATTTTTATTGTTTTTTTGGTGACAAAAAGGCAGAAAACAAACGTCATGATATGTTTACGGTTTTTTGACGAATGTCAAAATTACAGTCATCAAGAGCCCAAAGAAGTCAAACTTAAACTGTTAATCGGTTAATTTTAATTTTGTTAATTTTTTATTTTTAAATTTATTTTATTTATTATATTCATGAAATAATTTAAATTATAATCAAACAGGTTTGAAACATTCGCAAGAAAATGAATCATTTTCACCAAGCTGAACCTAAAATGAGTGAGTGATTTGCATGTCAAAGTCACTGTAATTGATTCTAATAATCACCTGTAAGTTACTGTAATTGATTCTAATAATTACTTGTAAGTCACTGTAAGACTTCTTGTAATTGATTAAAAATTATAATTTACAATAATTACCACAAGAAATGCAATAGATAGCAATACAGCGCGACCAATGTAGCATCCAAATAATCTTTGGTCTATTCGCTTCTCTCCAATGATGAATCGAAAAAAAGAAAAGAATTTTTAGAAAATTGTGAAAAGAATTTTTAAAATGAAATAATACGAACTTTTCTTTCTCAACTCCAGCTTACATGTCGGTTACTGGAGTGAATGGACCGTTGGTGATCATGGACAAAATCAAGGTACTTCTAACATTACTATGACTAGTACTACTATTACTACTATTACTACTATTACTACTGTTACTACTATTACTACTGTTAGTAATAGTATTAGTGGTAGTACTATTAGTATTTTTAGTACTAATCAGTAGTATTATTAGTACTAATAGTACGTGGGAGCGGGGATGGCTTAGTTGGTAGACGTCGGACTTGCAACTTAAAGGTTGCCTGTTCGAATCCTTGGAAACAACCGTGAACTATCATATACCTAGTGTATATGATGCGGTGTTTGCGACGTATGCATTGAGAGTTGTGTACGTCGTGTGGAGTGGCGTCTTGGCGCATAAGAACCATGGTTCTCAGAACCATTGTAACATGGCATGCGTCTATCAGGCTGTGAATAGTATAGACAAAAAAAAAACCAACACAGAAACCAATGTATGGAGAGATTGTGAAACTAAGACTTAAAAACTCCGAAGTCAAGCTTGGACAGGTTGTGATAATGATACTTCAGTTATTATAACCTTAATCACTGTTTGAAAACTAACTTGAAAATAAAAGATTAAAAAATAAAACTTTTTTATTAATAAAAAAATTGACGTTTGAACAATCTATTTTTGATTTCACAGGTTCTAGAGGTGTCAGGAGACAAGGCAGTTATTCAGGTTTTCCCTAAATAAAAATAAAATTCCAACTTTGTCAATTAGACATCTAGATACGTAAAAATACATTTATATGGCATAATTAACATACAATATTTATAATTATTAGAAAGAGTGTTCTTGAATTTATTTAAAAGCGCTATACAAATATATTTAATTGATTGATTGATTCATTGATTGATTGATTGATTGATTGATTGATTTAATTATTGATTGAGTAAGTCTATAATAGGTCTGAAACACGTATGCATACACAGGTGTTTGAAGGAACGAGTGGAGTGGACGTGAAGGACACTGCAGTGGAGTTCAGTGGAGAAGTCATGAAGCTGGGAGTGTCCAAGGATATGCTAGGTTATGATGATGATGATGATGATGATGACGATGATGGGGATGATGATGACGATGATGGGGATGATGATGATGATGGAGATGATGATGGCGATGATGGGGATGATAATGATGATAATGATGATGATGATAATGATGATGATGATAATGATGATGATGATAATGATGATGATGATAATGATGATGATGATAATGATGATGATGATAATGATGATGATGATAATGATGATGATGATAATGATGATGATGATAATGATGATGATGATAATGATGATGATGATAATGATGATGGTGATAATGATGGTAATGATAATGATGATGATAATAATGATGATGATGATAATGATGATAATGATGATAATGATGATAATGATGATGATGATAATGATGATGATGATAATGATGATGATGATCATGATCATCGTGATGATCATGAAGATAAAGAAAATAATTAAAATGATGATAAAGGATCATAACCATCACGTAGGCAGAGTCTTCAACGGCTTGGGGAATCCAATAGACAACGGTCCTTCTATCATAGCTGATGATCATTTAGACATTCTTGGTGCTTACCTATTCTATCATACATGCAACCCTCTAGCCATCAATGCATCCATCCATTCAGCAACTTATCGATTCATCCATCCACTAACTCACCAATTCATCAACCAAATCATTCATTAAACCAAATCATTCATTAAACCAAATCATTCATTAAACCAAATCATTCAATAAACCAAATCATTCATTAAACCAAATCATTCATTAAACCAAATCATTCATTAAACCAAACCATTCATTAGACCATCCATTCATAAAACCATCCATTTATAAAACCATCCATTCATAAACCCATCATCTATTCATAAACCATCATCCATCCATGACCCAATCATTCCTCAATACAATAAATCACGAATCCATGCATTCATCCATCCAACTTCTCATCATTCCATCCATCAATCCACAGGAAAACCCATAAACCCATGCGCAAGGGTCTATCCCAAAGAGTTCATCCAGACAGGTTCCGCTCTTTCTCTCCATTACCATTACACCTTCCTCAGTATCTTTATAATTATGAAAATATTTGATATTTTGAAAATCAATATCTTCATCATCATTCTTCTTCCCATCATCCTTATCATCATCATCACCATCATCATCATCATCATCATCATCATCATCATCATCATCATCATCATCATCATCATCATCATCATCATCATCATCATCATCATCATCATCCTCACAGGAATCTCTTCAATAGACGTGATGACCACCATAGCAAAGGGCCAAAAAATTCCAATATTTTCGGCCACTGGTCTTCCTCATAATGAAGTGATGATGATGATGATTATTATTATTATTATCACTATTAATTTTTATTTATTAATAATATCATTATTGTGCTAATAAAGATTTTAATTGTAGTGATTTAAATGATGTTGGTGAGCGTAGTAACCCAACCACTTCTTCTAATAATCCACACAACATCACACATCCTCATACCCTTAAAACATCTTGACAAAAACGCACCACACCAAATTCACCGTCCACTTTTTCTTCTTTTCAAACTTCACCATAAAACTTTTTCCTCCTCCCAAACCACCATCCCACCACGCACCCACCTAGTTGGCCGTACAGATATGCACCCAGAGTGGCCTCGTGACGTCAGAGGATGGTCGCAGAAAGTACACCATTGTATTTGCCGCCATGGGGGTTAGGGTCTTTATATGTTACCCTAAAACACCATGTATAAGCCGCACCTATAAAAAACGAAAATGGAATGACTTGAAAAAATAAAATCTAGAAAGTGTAATAGGAGATTTCATCCATTTTAATATTCTAAAATTTACAAGTTCGTCCCATGGAAGTTTCTTGAAGATTAAATTTATAAAGTAAATAATGTGTTTTGTTACATAAAATCTTGCGTTATTTTAAAAAAAATGAAATATAAATATTTAAAACATGAATAAATGTATAAAAAACCATAGAATGAATAAATTAGAGTATCATCGATCTAATGAATAAATTAAATGAATCGCAGATCGACTCAGTAACCAACCAGTTCTTCCACAAGTACTTCAGGGACCATGGCTCTCTTGAGAACACATGCATATTCATGAACCTCGCCTCAGACCCCACGTGAGTGATGGTGATGATGATGATTATGAGGATGAGGATGATGATGAGGATGATCGCACACAAACACACGCACACACAAAAAAAAACACACACACAGTATAGAACGCATAATAACACCACGTCTGGCCTTGACGACGGCTGAATACCTCGCCTATGAGTACGAGATGGATGTGCTGGTCATCATGACTGACATGACTTCCTATGCCGATGCCTTGAGAGAGGTGCTGATGATGATGTTGATGATGGTGGTGGTGGAGATGATGATGATGGGAGTGATGGTGATGCTGATGGTGGTGGTGGGAATGGTGGTGCTGATGATGATGGGAGTGGTGGTTGGGAGAGGGATAATGATGATGATGAAAAATATAATGAAGCTGATGATGGTGTTCAAAAAATAATGATAGTAAACAAAGACACATAGACAGACACACACACACACACAAACACACACACACAGACACACACACACACACACACACACACACACACAGGTAGCAGCGGCTAGAGAAGAGGTGGCAGGGAGAAGGGGTTACCCATCGAGTATGTACTCTGACCTGGCTTCCCTATATGAGAGAGCAGGTGTTCTGTGTGTTAGTGTGGTAGTGTCCTGTGTGTTAGTGTGGTAGTGTCCTGTGTGGTAGTGTGGTAGAATAGTAGTGTTCTTTGTGGTTGTGTGGTAGTGTGGTAGTGTGTTATTATGGTAGTGTGCTTTGTGGTAGTGTGCTTTTTGGTAGTGTGTTTTGTGGTAGCGTGGTAGTGTGGTAGTGTGGTTTGTGGTAGTATGGTAGTGTAGTTTGTGGTAGTGGGTTTTGTGGTTTTTGTGATCTTTAGCGTGCAGACTTTTTGAAATCATCCCCTAGACACTTCACCACACAAAGTCTAAATAAAGTACCAACACCACCACCTCACTACCACACACCGTCACTACTATCACACACTACCACTACCACACACCACCACTACTGACACTTCCCCACACAACACGAACACTACGCCCCACTTTCCACGCAACAATGTAGCATCGCTACACCACCACCACCACACAAAAACACCAATCCATCACACTACAAACAAATGCGACCACACAGGCCTAGTTCGGGGCAGAAAGGGCTCAGTCACTCAAGTGCCAATCATCACCATGCCCAACGATGGTTTTGATAACGATTATTAAACTATAACAATTACACTAATTTAATTATGAAATTTAGTTTCGGTTACCATTTTAATTTAGTATTATTAATAATAATAATCACTCTCATTACCATTCTCTTGATCATCATCATCACCTCCTTTTCAACCCCCCCCCCCCCAGATATCACCCATCCGATAGCAGACTTAAGTGGTTACATAACGGAGGGACAAATTTGCCTTGACCGCACTCTGCACAGCCATAATGTGAGTGAGGGAAGGAGTGAGGTGGGGGATAGGAATAAAAAGAGAAGGTGGGGAGAGAGGGGAGAAGATGGGAAAATAAAGGAGGGGGAGAAGAAGAAGAAGAAGAAGAAGAGGATGATGAAGAAGAAGAAGAAGAAGAAGAAGAAGAAGAAGAAGAGGATGATGAAGAAGAAGAAGAAGAAGAAAAAAAAAAGAAAAAGAAGAAGAAAAAGAAGAAGAAAAAAAGAAGAGAATAAGAATAGAGAAAAGTTGAAAATAGCACGACCACGAAGAGTTCCAGCTTCAGAGCATCTTTTCTGATTCGGACTGAATGCCGTGATTGACCTCTGTCATTGCTATTCTTACTATTTTGACCTCTGTCATTTTTATTGTTGTTATTTTCCCACACGCCCTTAGATCTACCCTCCCATCAACGTCCTTCCTTCTCTCTCTCGACTCATGAAGACCGCCATTGGAACCGGTTATTATAATAATTATAACATTTATTATATTTATAATTATAAAACATTAAATTATTTTTATTATTTGAAAACTTAAAATAATAAATAATATATTAGTTATAACTATTTTTATTTATAATTTTAAATTCATATATGGAAATTGATGAGATAGGACATTTAGATTATGTACATTTGTAACATTATGAAGTTTAATATTCATCATTGATATTTCAGGATTATATTTCTTATCATTACTATCACTAATATCTTCATAATTATTATCATCATCATCATTGTCAACATCATCATCACCATAACACAAATTGAGCTTGATTCCAGGTCTGACCAGGGAGGACCACCCAGATATTGCTAATCAACTGGTTTGTGTTTTTCTAAGTATTTGTATGTGTGTGTGTTCTTCTATGTATGTGTATGTGTGTTTGTGTTTCTCTATGTGTGTTTGTCTCCTTTTATGTCTATGTGTTTTTGTCGATTTTATCCTTGTATGTTTGTGTGCAAGTGTGTGTGTATGACTGCGTCTATTCATATTTCTTCATTAGCACTTTTTGACGAATATATATTATTAAATTAAATAACGGATTTTTATTAGAATATCGCTCTTTTAGTTATAGTAGCAGCCGTTATCTTTTTAAGAACCGAAATTATTTGTATAATTAAGACTCACATACACTCTAAATTTATCAAAACATAGATTTTTGACCTACCACACGCACATTCCTGTTTTCACACCACCAAAGCACACTACCAAACACATCCACCTCTTCTTAACCACCACAGTACTATGCGTATTCAATGGGGAAAGATACCTTAGCCATGAAAGGTTGTTTTGAGCCTATCAATGAGTTAATTTAAGAATTAATTGGATTTTGTCGCATTATATTCATTTTACAACTTATTTGCATTTAATATGGTGTACAGTATAGTATGCAAACAAAATGGCGTTTTTAAATACTGAAAACAACAACGACGAAAGGAATAATGGGTGAGGAGGTACTGACTTGGGAAGATAAGTTGTACCTGGAGTTCCTCACTAAGTTTGAAAAATCGTTTATCTCTCAAGGTATCATCATCATCACCAACATCACCCTCCTCATCATCTTTATCATCACTATCTTTCCCTATATCATCATCATCAACATAGACATCATCGTCATCATCAACATCACAATCAGCATCAACAGAGAGCAGAACAGTTGAGCAATCCTTAGATCTCGCATGGCAATTGGTACTTGAACCTTTTTTAAAGAGTTTTATCTTTATTTCAATAGATGAAACCTAAATCATCACAAGATTTTACTGTTTAATGAAGTTTTTAAAGATCTATATTGTAATTAGTTATTTATATTTTATTATAATACTTGAATTTTCAGCAATTTATTGAGAAAAAAATTTGAAAATTTTAAACTTTTTTGTGTGAATATTTCAGATAAGGACGTTTCCGAGAAATATGCTGACTCGAATTTCAAAGGACATTCTTGACAAATATTATTCCATAGCTAAATGAAAGTGTTAAACAGATGTTATTATAAAAATATGATATTTGAAAATAAATATTTCAAAATAAAAAGATGTTTGTTTCAATCAATCTATAATTTAGTGAAAAGTCGACACTACATTCCATAACGTATCAGGTACTGTAAGTCTCTTTAAAGTTTAAATAGTTAGTCTTTCAACAGAAATTTGCTGTCATCATGGGAGATATCGGGTAATAAAAACTATATTGAATAAAAATAAATAAAAATATTTTTTTTGTTGACTTTTTTCAGTGATTTACTATTTTTTATTGTTCTCAGTGCATCGTTTGTTAATCAATTTATGAAATATTGCTTTTAAAAACAAAAATGAGTTAAGAATATTATTAAATAAAAATTTTAAATCTACGTTTGCATTTATGTCTCACAATGGGCTGTCAACTACGTAATATGGACAATGTTATCACTCTTAACTCTAGACTCTTGAGTAAAAACTTACTATAAAGTTTATAGTATAAACTTTCAGTTTAACTTAAGAGCATCAATGATACCATAGAAGTCATTAGAATCTAATGATTAGATCTATGCCGTAACTAATCCTATACCAACAACAGAGAAACTGGAGGGTGGTTGAGTGAATGGTTTAAAACTGCAAAAGAAAAGGTTTCATTATTCAAACAAATATGTTTTTGAAAATTAAAAATAACATACTTTTTGGGCGAAATATTAGAGGCATTATTATCATCATCATCATCATCATCATCATCATCATCATCATCATCATCATCATCATCATCATAACCACCCAGTCTGAGAGCTTGCTGGGAGTAGTGGGGTCAGACTTGGCTGAATTTTCCAATGTCATGAGGTGCTTTTAAAACAAGAATAATAATATTTCATAATTACAACAATAATATAAATAAAATCTTTATTATCATTATTGTTGTTGTTGAAGATCTGATGTTCTAAAGGCAGCTGATGTGGTGATGAAGGCTGTGCAGGTTATTTTGTTCATCAAATCATTTTGTTTATTTATTTTTATTTTTAATAATGATATATTTAAATCTTTTTTCGTTACGGCATGAATTCATTTTTATTGTTGTGTATGTTCAGAGTAATTTTTATTTTTGCAGGATAATTCTACAAAAGAAGATGCTGAAAACAAGCCAAGTAAAGTGATGGTGGTGGTGATGATGATGACAATGATGATGATCATTTTAGTGGTGTTAATGATGATGATGTTGATGATGATGATGATGATGATGATGTTGATGAGACTGGTGATGATGGTGTTGATGATGATGATGATGATGGTGTTGATGAGACTGGTGATGAGGGTGATGACAAATACAAAGGGGCAGACGTCAAGGCGAATCTTTTGAACCGCAGTGAGGTATCTAAGTAGTCATTCAATTATTTATGATAAATTAGACATTTATTTTTAATTAAATTTAATTATTCTAAAACTGTAATTTAAAGACTAATATTGATTCACTGAATTTAATTTTTTTTTCTTCTATTAATACTTTAAATTTATCATTATTATTATTATTATCTATTATTCTTTCCATCTTCATAAATGCACCCCTCACTCCAACAGGCTGAACTGCACTTCTTACAGAGCAATACAGACACATACGAAAGCGACCCTACACACCCGGGTTAAGCTAATAACGCCTTGATTTTAAAATATTAATAATTTAAATATTAATATTTAATAATATGAATGATAATAATATTTAATAATATGAATAAAAAGAAAATTTAATAATAAAGATAATAAGATAATTCAATAATAAAGATAATAAAAATATTTAATAATATTAATAATAGTAATAATAATGAAACAATGGCGCCAACAGACTTTGCTGCCTGGAGAGAGACTTTCCATGTAGACGAACACAAGTTGTATATATTTTTATGCGTTTTTTTTGGTATTATATAATCTTTGTTTCTATTATTATTTATTATTAGTGTTATTATTATCATTTATTATTATTATTTTCATTATTATTATTATTATGGATCAGATTCGAAATCTCAGACCTGCTGGCCAACAACACTCAAATCAGAAGC
>OX030970.1:2621683-2676735 GCA_943735955.1 Piscicola geometra | reverse complement strand
CTCAAATCAGAAGCATCTTCACTCAACTGGTAATAATAAGAATAATAATAAATACTTTTATTATTATACTAATAATATTGTTGATAATAATAGTAATTATGTTAATACTAATGATAATAAAATAATAGTTTTAATATTTGTAAAATTAAGATAGACAATTTATTTTCCAACGAAAAGGTACCGAAAAAAGTGTCGAACGCCGAGTTTTGGGGCCGCTACTTCTTCCAGCAGAAGACGCTCTATGGTTCCAAATAAAAGCTCTTTTTTAAACATTATTTTATTTATTCATTTTTATATATTTTTTTCATTCTTTGCAATATGTTGCCCCACATTATCATCATCATGTTAGTTATAATCATCATTATCATTACCCTCATAACCATCACTATCATAACTCTCATAAATATCATTAGCATTACCCTCATAACTATCACTATCATAACTATAATCATAATCATCGCTACAGAAGATAGCATGAGGAGATTACAGTTGCTGAAGAGAGCTGAAAAGTCTGATGATGAAATTGGGTGGGATGAAGGTGGGTGGCGTGGTGATGATGATGATGGTGGTGATGATGATGGGTGCTGATGATGATAATGGGTGATGCTGATGAAGACAAGGATGAGTGATGGTGAACACAACACCCATTCAGATGATGATGATGAGACTCCTACTACTATAACAACTACACTGGATACTTCCACTAACACAACTTCTACAACTTCTACAACTACTACTACTACTACTACTACTACTACTACTATTACTACTCAAGCTTTTACAGCAACTAAAACCCTCACAACACCTACAACCACTTTCCCACCACTAGATGTAACAGCTCAAACTTCCATTGAAAACAACAGCACCGTTGATTCTGCTCCAACTACAACAACTAATACTACGAAAGATCTTTTCGATACTACTGAAAATACTACTTCTACTATTAATACTCCCAATACTACTACTACCACTGACGATACTATTAACACCATTACAACCACTCCTGATTCATCAGTGCTACCCAAGAACAACGAAGATAAAAAAGTTAGAATTAATTTTCTAAGAATCATTCATCATCGCTACAGCTTCTTAAATAAAACGATCGCTATCGTGAGGATGATCACCATCATTATCATCATCATCATCAGCCTCATCACAATCATCATCATCATTATCATCATCATCATCATCATCATCATCATCATCATCATCATCAGGTGAGTGATGAGGAGAGTGACATTCACTCGGATGACTGGGTCAAAGACTTCGAAGGTGAACTAAAAGACTTGAAAGGTGTTCTTGATGATGATGATGATGATGACAGTGCTGATGATGATGATAGTTGCAATGGTGCTGATGATGATGATAGTTGCAATGGTGCTGATGATGATGATGGTTGCAATGGGCTGATCGTGATGATGATGATTTTGATGGTGCTGATGATGGTGATTTAACTTGAACCATTTTAAACAGTCACTCACTCAGACACCAAGTACGGAAGTGATAATGATGATGACGATGATACTGATGAAACTGATGACAAAGAAGATAAAGATGAGGAAGATGATGATGATGATGCCGACGCAAGGAGAGATGCCGTGAGAGACAATGAAGCGGTCAACAAGCAGGTGTTGCTTTGATATCAGCTTGATAATATCATGTAGTTCATCATTCTGACGATGGCATTGGTCACGATGTGATGCCTGGAAATGTTTGATAACACGCAGGCCGACTGGGAGGACTGGTGATATGATAACATCACTACAATCATCCCCATCACTTCCATCAGCATCATCCTCACCGCCATCATCATATCATCATCAAATGAGTGAACGGGTTTGAGACCGTTAATGGAACATTCACGAGATAGTGAGGCCTCTGTTACATTCAATTTATTTTATTTTCATTTATTTTCCTACTCAAATATTCCAATAGATTACTTGTTAATTTCTTCTTTGCTTAATTCAAACTTTGTTAACTCTAATGATTAGAGTCTAATCCATATCTCATTTGAATAGTTCATTTAACGAAAATTAAACAACAATAAACAAATGTTTGACGATTACATAAACACGTTAACTTTGTTTGGCTTTCTCCACAATGATAACCACTTGACAGTCATTCGAATCAATAGTGATTCAACAGATTAAGCGAAACTTATTGGCGGTGTTTCACGACTTATGTCGTGTGAGTGGCGCCTCAGTTGCGTGCCTTGGCGCATTATAAATACGCAGTGTTTTTATTATTTATTTATTGAAATAATAAAGAGGTAGGCGTGGTTAAGTATAGCACTATGAGCTCTATTGAGGTCACTTCACCCCTGAACACATTCATCTCGCTAAACTTTCAATCCGTAGTATTACTTCGAGATATATCTCAATTGAAAAATATATAAAACATTTTGTTCCAAAAACGATTTTTGAAAATTATTATGGCAGCAATAAACAGACGATTCATACCAGAGATTTTTGTAAAAATATCATTTTAAAAACGTTTAAAAACTGCAACGGACACATAGTATTACTTGGAAAAGACCTGTAGTGATATGGCCAGGTTTGGTGTAGTTTAGTGTGGCCTGGTGTAGTGCCGCGTAGATTGGAGTGGTTTGGTTGTGAAGCTTGATGTAAGATGTCTGAGGTAGAGTGGTGTGATTTGCCTTTGTATTTTTTGGTGGGGTAAAGTGTATTGAAGTTTAGCTTTTTTTGGCTTATTGTGGCTCATTGCCGCTGGTCATCCGGATCTGAATAAACTTTCAACTTTTCTGAAGAACGCAGGATCGAAATGCTTGAGAAGGGAGGAGAAAGCCTGGTCTCCTTTGATGAGGGACAGTTCGTGAAGGCACTTTTGAGCGGTGTTTCCGATGTATGAATGGCGAGCAGAACTTCCATCGAGAGAGACCGAATAAAACTCGATGACGACGCCGAGAAAAAGTTTCAGATTCTCGTGATAAACTGTCCAATGTACAGTGCGCAGGATGTCAGGTAGTTGGCACAAGACACTCTCTACATAAAAGCGCCTTCCTTCGTAGTCACGCACGTTCAAAGATTCGGAAAAGAGCAGGAGTACTTCGAGGATTTTTTCGTCTATTTCGGGTTTTTTTAAATCGCACAAGTGTCGCATCAAAGAAACACAACCTTCAGCCCTTTGCCACGCTTCGACCTGGTGAGAAACTGTTGATAAGACCAGTCTTGAGTCTACTGAATCTATCTTGAAGGCGTTTAGGCGGCTTTCACAGATCTCCATCCTCTCAACCTCCCCATCCTTTCCACTCCCATCTTCTTCACCCACGCCATTCCCACTTTCCTCCTTTCCATACCTCTCTCGCACAGAGCACAGTTCCCTCCTTATTTTCTTAAACATCTCTTGCAAGAACACTGACCAGCCTGTAATTTCGTAGGTCTTTGCCAATACTTTTGCTGCTGAATTTACCGTCTCAGAACTAGAATCGTCTAGAAAAAGCAGCATAGTCTGATGGTTCAGTGGTGGTAGTGTTGTGGTGGAGGTGAATTTGCGAAGGTAACAAACGCAACATATGAACCCCCGCAACACATAATCACACACAACAACGCATGAACCCACACAACAACACATAAACTCACTCTGAAAATGGCAAGGACATAAGGAAGGGACTGCGATGGGAAGGTGCACAGGAGTTTGTGGAGGAGAAAACAAACAGCCTCCCTGAGAGAGTCCGAAGCCGGAAAAAAGACAGCCATCACTGTTTCTCCCTTCTCCGTTGAACCACTCTCTACAACTCCTCCTTCAACCGCAACCATCTCTTTAGAGCAACTGTCATGTTCTTCTCCATTTTCAACACCATCCGTCCCACCACCACCCACCATCAAACCAAGCGCCTTACAAACCTCCACCACACGGGCAGCAACCAGTGTTTTGTCAAGCTTTTCAATACACTCCGAGATACAACGGCAAGCCACCTCCCTCACTTCCGAACTGTCCGACTGACTGAGGAGGTGAGTGTAGAGGTTGATGACCGCGGTGAAGTTTGACTCGATCAATCCTTGACCTCTGCCCTTTGTGAGGTCAACCCATGAGGCTTGACTGAACTTTTGAAGACCTTCGGCTTTACTGTAGCTGTTTGTTTAATTGTTGGAGTGGTTTGATGTGTTGTCGTGGTGATGAATGGGTTTGTTGAAATTATTTTAATTTAAATAATCCATTTATTAAATTCATCAGTCACTCATTCATCTATTAACTCACTTAATCATTCAATACCAATTCACCCCTACATTCTATTTAACATTACCTCTATTAATTCCTTCACACCATTCATCCATTGGCACCTTACTCATCCAATGACACCTCATTCATTCATTGACACCTCATTCATCCATTGACACCTCATTCATCCATTGGCACCTCATTCATCCATTGACACCTCATTCATCCAATGACACCTCATTCATCCAATGACACCTCATTCATTCATTGACACCTCATTCATCCATTGAAACCTCATTCATCCATTGACACCTCATTCATCCATTGACACCTCATTCATCCATTGGCACCTCACTCATCCATTGGCACCTCACTCATCCATTTATCCACGCCTTCAAACCGATTGAAACAAAGATAGGGCAGGAATTGCATGAGTAATTCTTGGTCAATGCGGCCATCCTTAACCCTTGATGATAGTAGTAGTGCCTTGGCAGCCATACAGGCTCGAAGCCTCACGTCGGGCCACGCGTCACACATGCCAGTGCAGACCACCTGTGTAATTGGTGGTTTTAGTGTTTAATTGATTCTTTAATTAAGTCATTTATAAGTAATTTCCTATTTAATTACTTGTTAATGAGGCTTTTTAGGGTTGTTCAATTGGCTTGATGATTAATTTAGAATTAAATTAAAAATTAATTTAAAAACAGTGAATGATTTGCTGCCCACCTTGACAATGGCATTAAACAGTGAAGACTGCTCACAAGTGGAAGCGCCCCCTCTGAAGGAGTGATAGAGAGCACAATCAGCAACCAGACATGCTATCAGGGCACAGCAGCTCTCCCTCACAAATCTCTCGTGGTTGCCGACTGACTCCTGCAAGCAGTGCACCAAAGGAGCGTCGATGGAGAGACAAAACTGCTTGCCACAGCACTGAGCCACCTTTGTCAGCGTGTACAACCACGTGTCCAAGAGCTTCCAAGCAGAAAATATGTCGTCTGGGTCGATGGTGCAATGACTAGGTGTGTTCTCTTGTGTGCTACTAGATGACCTTCCCAATGGCAGCTTGAATGCCTTGTTTTCTCTTATTGCCTCTTTGGCACTTTCACACTTTTTGAGAAGCAGGTTTATATGTGAAGTGACTTCTTCTCTGACCTCCTCGTACATTTGAACTCCACACCTCTTGCACAGGGCGCCCACATACGAGCCTGACGTCTGTCTCAAGTCAAGATCGGAGGCCTCCGACAACTGCCTCAACGCTCTGCACCGCAACTCCAACCAGGTTTGCGTTAGCACTTTGAGGAAAAGTTCATCTTTTGCATAGAGAAGTATGCAAGTAGCGACTAACAACAAAGCTTCCAACTCCACATTACTTGGGTCTTCACTTTTATCATGGTAGTTCTGGATGAAGTCTAGCACTACGCCCTCAACTTCCTTGGAATTTTCTTCAAAAGCATTTCTCAATCCTAGAAGAAATTCTTTTTTCGTCGCTTTTGAAGAAGTTGCAAATGAATGCAATGATATTTTTAAAGACATTGTTTAATTAGATTTACTTTTACTTTTAAGATACAAAAGCGACTCACATTTGATAGAAAATAAAACGACAAGTAATTCATTTTTTTAACTATTACTTTTTCAAAAAAGACAAATAATTACTAAAAAGTTAAATAAGAACGGCTGTTTCTTGACATCATAGTTTGTGAAATGCATATACTGCCATGAGAATTTGACATCACTGCTGAGACTAACACAAACACAAAAAGTATTTTAAAAAATGAATCTCAACCTAATATTAACATAACTATCTTTAGACATACACAGTCAATTAAACATACGGATATAATCTTTAACGTACTACAGCGCAATAAACCATACAAAGACGCCTTAAGGGGCTTGGGTGGTCCTGAGATGAAGTGGAAGAATACTAAACACATGTGTGTACACACACTAAACAGTTGCTAGGCAACACAACACAGTCCAACCTCTCATCACAGTCTAGACTAATTAAATTTCATATTATGAATATCGTTATTTGCGAACATAATTTGAAATACTCAGTCGATTATTACAACAACACAATTATTATCAGTACAATGCAATTATCACCACTAGAATACATCTCACAACGATTGCATCATACAGCTACGGAGTGAACACGGGCAGTTTCTCGATGAGGGCTTTTTCTTCGTCTGATTGGTTCCTCGCCAGCAGAAGGGTGTGTCCCCAGCCCCCTGACACCTGACGGGGCAGGGCAAAATGATACATTTAAAAAAAAAAATCTATGTTATATATTACCTAATAAATCACAAAAATATAGGCACAAACGCATCTACACATACGCACACACACCTACACACACACACACACACACACACACACACACACACACACACACACACATACACACACCTACACACACACACACACAAACACACACACACACACACACACACACACACACACACACACACACACACACACACACACACCTTGTGCACATAGACTCCTTGCAGGGGTTGGCACTCTTGTGGGGTGGTGCTCGAGCGCGGTGCATCCTTGCCTAGACACTGGAGTGGAGTGGTGGTGTGGGTGGGTGGGTGGGTGGGTGGTGGTGGTGGTGTGGGTGGGTGGGTGGTGGTGGTGGTGTGGGTGGGTGGCACTGGAGTGGTGGTGGTGGTGGATGGGTGGGTGGATTATGGTGACAGTGGAGTGGTGGTGGTGGTGATGTGGGTGGGTGGATTATGGTGACAGTGGAGTGGTGGTGGTGTGGGTGGATTATGGTGACACTGGAGTGGTGGTGGTGGTGGTGTGGGTGGGTGGATTATGGTGACACTGGAGTGGTGGTGGTGGTGGTGTGGGTGGGTTATGGTGACAGTGGAGTGGTGGTGGTGGTGGTGTGGGTGGGTTATGGTGACAGTGGAGTGGTGGTGGTGGGTGGGTGGATTATGGTGACAGTGGAGTGGTGGTGGTGGGTGGGTGGGTGGATTATGGTGACAGTGGAGTGGTGGTGGTGTGGGTGGGTGGATTATGGTGACACTGGAGTGGAGTGGTGGTGGTGTGGGTGGGTGGATTATAGAGACAATAGTGTGGTAATGTGGTGAGGAAAGGCGAGTTTGATGGTGGTGATGAAGTGGTCAGGTGTGCTTTGAGAGAAGGTAAACTATGAAAAGGTGCGATTCTAGCGTGATAGACATTTGAAGTTTAGATTCATGTAATTTGAAAAAAAAGTATAATAAAATATTGATTCAAATAAGCATCATCATCATCATCATCATCACCAATTCTCCATAGGTAGGACTGGGTCCCCACGACACAACACTGTTCTCAGCAGCCACCACTATGCTCTTGAAGCTGTACAACAAGAATAATAATAATCATCATCATTATCATAATCATCCTCATCATACTGACTTGTCTCAATCTTCATCACCCCTTCTCTCTAACAATCTCACACTCTCACCAAACCAAAACTCATCCATCTTAAATTTCATCCATCTATCCATCCAAGCCCATCTTCCTAATCCTACACATAAATCAATCCATCCATCCACTCATCCAAACTCATCCATCCATCCACTCATCCAAACTCATCCATCCATCCACCCATCCAAACTCATCCATCCATCCATCCACCCATCCAAACTCATCCATCCATCCATCCATCCACCGACTCATCCTCACCAGCAGCCGATGGAGCGGACCTTCCATCCGAAGAGATCCTGCACCGGCTTGGGATACATTGTCGCCTCGCCTGACGACTTGGTCTGTCCCCAGAGGTAAAGGATGCCTGCAGAGGGTTGATGATGATGATGGTGGTGGTGATGATGATGGTGGTCGTGATGATGATGGTGGTCGTAATGATGATGGTGGTGGTGATGATGATGATGATGGCGATGATTGAGTTGTGGCATGAAAGATAAGAAAATTGAAGAAAATAAAGAGAAATTTAGAAGAAAATGGACTGAAAGAATTTAATAAGAGAAAATTAATATTCATGAGGCTTGGCCACACCCACCTGTCTGAGTGACAGCCATGGAGTAGGATGATCCAGCGTTGATTAGGGCCGCCCCCCTGTTCGGTCCATCGAAGAACCTCAGAAGTCTGGAGGGATCATCATCATCATCATCACCATCATCAACTTAATCATCATCATCATCATCATCATCATCATCATCATAACCACAATCTTATTACACATTTTGATAATCCAATAACCTTTACGACCCCCTCAAACCACACCTCAACCCCACCTAACCATTCACACCTACCCCCCCCCCCCCAACAAAACCACTACCCTACCCTAACCACTCCCCCAACAACAACATCCGCCAGCACACCCACCTGGGCACGAACTCATCCTTATTGTCAGCGTGACCAAGCCTGCCATAGCCACCGAATCCCCATGTGAACAACCTCCCCTTCGTGTCCATCGCCACCTGATAGTAGTGGTGTGTGTGTACACGTGTGTATGCGTTTGTTTATGTGGTTGTGCAGGTGTGTACATGACTACAACCACACCACCACATACCATGTGACCAAAACCACACCGTCACATACCATGTGACAATAACTACACACCAAACACACATATCAAAACCACCACTACACCACACAACCACCACACCACACATACCAACAACACACAACCACCACACCACACAACTACCACACCACACATACCAACAACACACAACCACCGCCACACCACACATACCAACAACACACAACCACCGCCACACCACACATACCAACACACAACCACCGCCACACCACACATACCACGTGGCTCTGACCACACGCGACAGCCTCCACCTCGACGTCCTTCATAGCGACCACGTCTCCATCCTTGCCCTTGTCTATGTACACCTTCACCTTCTGAGGCGTCGTCTTGAAGTCGAAGCTCATCTGTACGTGTGTATGTGTGTGAGTTTCTATGTGTGTGTGTGTGTGTCCATGTGTATGTGTGTGTGAGTTTTTATGTGTGTGTGTGTGTCCATGTGTATGTGTGAGTTTTTATGTGTGTGTGTGTTTGGGTGTGTGTGTGCGTGTGTGTGTGTGGTTGTAGTATTAAATAAATAAATCGGTTAGATACACTAAATCTAAAATTCAACCATGGAGACACACACGCACACACACACACACACACACACACACACACACACACACACACACACACACCTTAGAGCTGGTGACGAAGTACTTACCGTCAGAGTTGTGGCCTAGCTGGCCATGCTCTGGTGAGCCGAATGTGTGCAGGTTTCCTGGATGTGTGTGTGTGTGTGTTTGTGTGTATGTGTGTGTGTATGTGTGTGTGTGTATGTGTGTATGTATGTGTGTGTGTGTGTGTGTTTGTGTGTATGTATGTATGTGTGTGTGTATGTGTGTGCGTGTGAGTTTAGTGCTGTCTAAGGGTGCTTTGATGATGATAATGATGGTGGTAACGATGACGATAATGATAGTTATGAACCTTTAACGTCGACGATGGCACTGAAGTCGCCACCACACGCGATGTGCTTTATGGGTGGTCCTGTGTAGCGGATCTGTGAAGGTGGTGCTTATGATGATGATTCTCATGATAATGATAATAATAAAATAAAAACACTAAAAATAATTGATATATATAAATTACAAATAAATGCAATTCTAAAGCACAATACAACATTATGATAACGATCATTTGAGTGTTTGTCATGAACAATAGTTAACAATAGATTATGGCCGACAGTTGTCTTATGCAGGAACCTTGCATGGTTTGTCAGTGCTGGTGCCTAGCTTTCCGTTTCCGAGTTGTCCTGCTGTGTTACTGCCTGTTGAGTAGACTTGGCCGTGTTCTGTGGGAGATGGGAGAGGGGGGGGGGGAGGGGTGATTAGTGGTTGTGTGGCGTGAAGAAAAGTTGCGCTTGGTGGCGTGGTGAAGGAATAGGGTGTGGTGTGATAGAGAGGAGTTGTGATGAGCGGTGAAAAGAGATGATGAAAAGGGATGATGGAACTGTGGTGGGATGAATGGCTTGTAGAAAAGGTTGCCAAGTGGTAATACGGTATAAGGATTGGGCGGCACAATGGATGCACCATTGTACTACACAGTGAAAATTGAAAATATGTGCAAATCAAGTGGCGACCACGCAAACAAGGCATCCACACCACCTGTGAGGAAGAGGCTGTGAGCCTTGCCACAAGCCACCATGACGATGTTGGTGTCGTGGAAGGTGGAGATGGGCGTCGGTGTGTTGTATGTGGTCGTGTCGCCAGTGCCCAGCTGACCACTGTCGTTCCTGCCTGTGTTTGCGTGTGTTTGGTGTGGAGATTGTATGCTCACACATGTCATTGCATACATACATTCAAACACACAAACACACACACACACACACACAAACACACACGCAAACACACACACACAAACACACACACATACACATTTTCCCATTACTAACCCCATCCATGTAACTTCTTATCCTCGGTGATGATGAAACTGTGATAGGACATACATCCTACAGTGAATAATAATGATAATGATTGTATCATCATCATCATTATTGTGATAAAACTAATTTTTATTATTTTTGTAAATATTCAAATATCATATTTCATTCACATGTATCTATATTATTATAAAAATTCCAACATCATTATTAATATAATCATCAATTATTATATCAATTATACTCTAATTGACTCAATCAATTAAGAGCACTAATGAGCTCACCCGAGACGATACTTCTGACCGGTTTACCCTTCAGACTGGCAATCCTGTGTGGACCATACAAGCATTGAGAGGTGCCTGTGAAGGAAGGAAGGATGGGTGGGTGGTGAGGGGTAGAGGTCATTGCATAAGGAAAGAAAAACAATTGAGTGTTTTAAAATATTTTAAAAGAATAAGCACTCTAATTATGATAAATTAAAATAGTCAATGATTATTTGATTGTAGGAACTGAATGTGACTAAGTGACCAATAAGCTCTTTGACACCACTCCAAAAACATTGATGATAAAGCCCTTAGAAATGATAAAATGTAAAACCGACTTGTTTTCTGCTTGGCTCGCTTGCCCATGCTGTCCCAGTCATAACCCCCCGAGATGAGCACCTCCCCCAGGACGTCGTCCCCGGGCAGAAGCTGAGTGTTGAAGAATGATGGGAAAATACGGTTTAAATTTGATGTGTCTCAGTTTTGGCAAATATTGATATCATTAAACTATAATTTAATTATTAAACTCTTTTAAAACTGTAATATTCATGCATAATATATAATTATTTCAGGTGAATATACTAGGAACGAATGGTGAATTTCACAAAACTGGATGAAACAACTCATAGAATGACCTCCAGCACTCACAATGGGCTCGTAGTTGTCACTTGCTAGGGCAGGAGGGGCAGCATTAGAGTCGCTGCCACTGTTGTCGTGCAGGTCTTCATGGTGCTCGCTGATTGGACTTTCAAAGCCATCTGAGAAATTCTCTTCCTCCTCTTGGTCTTTTTTAACTTTCTTTTTGCGATTTTTTTTGGCCGTTTGGTTGAGTTTTCTTTTAGTTGGAGGCATTATGGTCCGGTTGAGAGATACGATATGCTTGCAGAATTAAATGAAGAGTTTGTGAGCCGGTTCGCGGCTGGAAGTTTGTAATTGCTTTAAACTTTAAAGTTTAAACTTTAAAGTTTAAAGCAATTCATTAATCGCCAAACAATGAACTAGCGCCTACCAAGGATGAGCGTTGAGAGAAGATTTCTTCTTTTTGTTTTTATTCATTTTTAAATTTCAAAGTTTAATTGATTTGTAATTGATGTTGAGAAAAATATATATTTCAACCATTAAAACTACTTTCGTTTTAATTTATTTCAGGCTATTCACTTTTAGACGTTACTCTGCTACTTTGGTAAGAATGGATGATTTTCAAATTGATGAATGTCCTCTGAGAAGCTACAATGCAGTAGGAAGAGGCATTTCAGTGCCAAAAATTAATGAAATAGTTCTTCCAAAGCAGTATTATGAATATAATGTTAGTATTATAAATGACTAAGTACTTATGATAATAGTTATGTCATAATTTTTAAAATCTTATTTATAGAATTAAATTATTATTCAAGTTTTAAAAATAAACTTAAGCACTATGCCTAACTAGATGGTTTTGATGAAGAATTTTCAAATGAAAGCGGCAAGAAAATATAGTTCGATGTTAGAATTTGTGTTCTTTACTCATGAGTAAATTTTTTATTACATTTTTTTTTCTCAAATCTTTGTAACATAAACTCTTTCATTCCATTAAAGTTCCCATGTCACCAGAAACTTGGCAAGTAATAAACTCATCTAATGAAGAAGAACTCATAATTAATATTCATTATCAGATTAGATATGATGATGTGCCATAGACCATCACATTTTTGCTTTCATTGAATTAATATCAATTAAATGTTATTGCTCGAATAAAGTGTGTTTTCCATTGTTTATTTATGCATTTAAAAACAATAACACACAATTTGGACGCTATTAAGTGAAACATCAATTTTATCTAGATCATTTTAAACGAAATCAATATGGAAAAATTGAAGCTTGAATGACTGCCACCGCTTTTAAAACATGTTGGTTTTTCGTTCTAAAAATATAGTATCTATCATAATCTAAATCTATTAGATTATTACCCGAAGTAGAAATAGAATATTGATTTAAAAAGATCGTATTCTGAAATCCAAATGCTTTTTCCTTTCATACAAATATAATATGAAATCGTCATGTTAATTCCCTAATGCGTCTTAATGACCAGAATCAATTAACACCGCTTGCACCACTCAGTCTTAATGGAATCTTATTATTAATTAGTGGCTGAAGAAATAATTAAAAAAATTTAGTGTGTGAAAAAGTTTATTAGTCTAAAAGCTCATTATTTTCAGCTATTAATTGAATTAATTTATCAATTATTTATTAAAAGTTAATAAGTTTCTTTTGGCCTAAAATAGTCATTATAAATTAAATTTAGAAAGTCTTCAATAGCCTGTAATACTTTACCTATTTTAGACTGGAGTGGAACATTTTGCATCAATCTAAATCAATATATTTCCAAATTTTATGGCTTAAAAAATTATAACAAAAAGATAGGATTTTAACGAAAATCCTCAATCAAAGTCATACAATTTAAGTGTAGAAACCAAGCAGCAGAAACCGCTTCTAGGGAGATGGGGTGGGGATGAAGGTTTCTTGCTGCACCCGCCCTGACTGACATGTGTGTTCGAACTTTGTTTTTGTTAATTATAAATATTTTTCAACGTAATATTTCTATATATAAATTAGTTCTTTGTTTAAATATAAGTTAATCGTTTTCATTATTCATATATTTACCTTCTCTACTTTGTTTTATCCATCTATTCATTAATCCAATCAACCTATCTATCAACGATTAAAAAAACACATAACGAATAAATCATTCAATCAACAATTCATCTCATTCCTACGCCATGGCAGCTATAGGATGGGCACAACATACCAGAGTCTGTACAAGAAGAAGTTGATGATGGAGGAAGAGAGGAAGGAGCAGGAAATGAAGGTGAAAAAGTTGATTCAGCAGCAGATTGTGAAGGAAAAGCAGCTGAAGAAGAAACAGTTAGAGATGCTAAAGCGACAAGATGAAGAGGATAGGCTGTTACAGCAACAACATCAACAACCTAACGATGAGCCTTCACAACAAGGATTTTTCCATGATTCTGAGCAGTTTGAGATGCCCCCTTTCCAGCAACAGTGCCCTCTCCAACAACGACCCCTCTCCCAATCATCCCCTTTTCAACACTTCCAACAACAATTTCCATCCCTCCACAATAAACAGTCTTTCCCAGTCCACCACCCCCAACCACCACCATCATCATCACCACTCAACCACCAAGCACCATCATCATCACCACCATTCGAACACCAACAAACTACTAATTTCAAGCAACAACAATTTCAACAAAACTCATATTCTTCCCAACAACAACAACAACCATCACAGTTTCGTAATCAACAAACACAGTTGGAGCAACAAGAACCATTTTTACAACAGATACAAACTTTAAATGGGGAGAGAGTGTTGGGGGAGGGGCTGTGGGGGGTGGATCAAAGTTTTGATGGGAAAGGTGAAATGGAGGGATCGAAGGAAAATACAAATGCTTTTTCTGGTGCAAAGCTGGGTGAAAGGAAATTGAATGAAAGAAAAATACTAGGAAAAAGAATATTTGAAAAAAAAGCTCAAGAAAAAACAAAGAGAGGAGTGACGGATGGTAATGAAAGATTGAGTAAGTTGAATAAAGGAATGATTGACAAAAGCTCGAAAGAAAGAGATGGAAAAAAGAATAAGAAAAAAAGTGTGGATGGGAAAGTTGATGGAGTGGATGAAAATAGGATAACAGAAAAGAAGGCAAAAGCAGGAGAAAAAGGCTTGTTCCAACTACGCGAAACCATCCAAGAATCCATCCATTCACTCATCCACCCCTTGTTTCCATGGCAACGGAAGAGTGATGGAATGCAAGAGGCTGCTTCTCAAGACAGTGACGTGGACCTGCCTGCCCAGCCCAACAAAGTATCTGCGCTATGCCATCCCAAATGATTGTCTATTTTTCAATCTCTTCGTTTAATTTAATTGTTAATAGTTTCTGTTTGTTTTAACTATGATGTTGAGTATCTTACGGATCATGGCTGGATCGTTGCGTTAGTAGCGAATCTCAGTTTGCACTGAATCTGAAATGGTGGGAAGTCTATTTGAAAAGGGCTGAATGTTGAGTGGGTGAAAACATAAGTATTGAATAACTTGCGTAATGACGGTGAAGGAAGATAGTGAGAATAAAGTTAAGTGGATAGATGAGATTAAAAAGAATTTGTAAAAAAGATGAGAGAAAATAGAAAATAGTTAGTTTCCAACTTCAGAATGAAGCTCACAGGTGAAACTGACTATAATGAAACAATCAATTAGGACCAATTAAAATTTAATTTTATCCCATTAAGTTCATTAATTTTCATAATTAAGGTCTCTAACCTGCTAATCACATCATTAATTACCAATAATCTTTATCACATTATTAATTATTCTAACTGGCTGTATAATTTTAGAAAAAACTTGATTATACGTTTTGATTATTTCAATCCATCCCAGTTTTCCAGTGTCGACGAGAGCCATCCGTTTGACTGCGAAAACTTTTCTTTCATCAAAGAACTCATCCAACAAAAGCGACAACAACAAACAACTTCACCACAACCTAAAAAGCACCGGCAACAAAATCAAAAATCAAATCCATCAGTTGTTCCACAACACCTTCAACAATCACACCCACTTCAACAACGACATTCGCAACAAAACCAACAAGAACGACTGGAACGAAGTCAACTACAACAAAATGGGATGCAACCTCTCCTGGAGCAGAACCAATGTTCGTCTAAGTATATGCAACAAGAACCTTTTAATGAACTACAACAACAGCAACAAAAACAAAAACAATTAAAACAACAACAAAAACAACAGCAACTACAACAACAACTACTACTACAGCAAAATGCAGAAAAACAAATTCCTTTTTTTCGAGAACACCATGAACAACAACACATACTGAATCGCCAATTGTTGAGCCAACATCAACAACCTCAACTACAACAACAAAATCAAAAACAAAAACAACAACACCAATCTCAACTACAACAACAGACAAAAAATCAGCATCAAACACAACAGCAACAAAAACAATTTCTTCTACAGCCGCAACAACCACAAACTTTACAACTACAACAACAACAACCTCAACAACCACTACAACATCAACTACCACTACAACAACAACAACATCACCAACCACAGCAACAGCTGAGCAAAATCAGTCTCAGCAGCAAGACATCTTTCATACCAGGTACTACTTAAGCTTTCGAATACGTGGGTATCACTGATCGGTTGAATAAAAAAGTTATTTCATGAGGACAAGTATGGATGGAAGTATTGTTGAATGCGTAAACAATCTTTAAAATGTTATTTGCACCAACACTTTATTTTGAAAATTTAGAACAAAAATGTTTTAAAAATTTTAAACTAAAACGAGTACGAATCAATCATTAGGCATACCTTATAGCTCTGACGTATAATTATAAGTCTAAAGGGTATTCAAACATTTCGTTATCACAAGATCTTATTGTTGCAAAACTATTTTTTTAGTTATCTATTATTATTCTTGTTATAAATCATGGGCTCAGCTGTATATTATTTATTTGTTTATTTATTATTATTTTTAGTATTTATTTTGCTTTTTCTTTTTTTTCTTGGCCCACACTAGCTAGAGCGTGACCATTAACCCACTACACGTCACATGCTGCCATTATGGGGTGAAGGGCAGACTTTTCAACCCACAAATAAAGAAAACAATAAAAATAGTAATAGTTATAATAATAATATTTATAGTTTTAATAATAATAATTAAGATAGTCATATAATGATTTAATTTCTCAACTACTTGAAGTTTGGCATACTAGAAATGATTTAATAAGGTATTGAAGATTCATGCGTAGTGTAAAGTGGCTAGAAAGAAGGGATAAGGGAGAAGAATTTGAAAAGTGGTCTCTAAAAGCATTTAAAAGGGCAATAAAGTTGTGAAAAATAGATATTAGTAAAATAATATATCATTTGAGAACCAACAAATACATTCAAAAATAATGGTTTAAATCGATAAGAATGCATCCACATGAGGATGTGTTGGAATGGTGATGAGGATGATGATGATGCGGATGATGATGATGAGGATGATGATGATGAGGATGATGATGATGATGATGATGACGATGATGAGAGACAATATTATTTCTATTGTATGAATAGGTATTGAATGAAAATAATTGTTTCTAATTAAGTGTTAACAAAAAGAATATTATTTATAAAACTACTACGAATAATAAAAATAAAACTATAATAAAAATATTCTTGTACAAAATATATCAAGACTAATGGAGATAAGTAATTATAATTGAAACAAATAAAACCTGGAGCTCACCAGCTCAACTAGCGTAACTCAGTCCTTAGCCACGGCTCCGTGCATTCTGCATTGTAATCCATTCAAAATTACATGCATACGTACACATGTGTGTGTTTTTGTGTGTGTATGTGTGTGTTTGTGTGTGTGTGTGTGTGTGTGTTTGTGTGTGTGTGTGTGTGTGTGTGTGTGTGTGTGTGTGTGTGTGTGTGTGTGTGTGTGTGTGTGTGTGTGTGTGTGTGTGTGTGTGTGTGTGTGTGTGCGTGTGTGTGTGTGTGTGTGTGTGTGTGTGTGTGTGTGTGTGTGTGTGTGTGTGTGTGTTGAAGTGTGTGTGTGTGTGGATTTATGTAAATCAATCAGATCGGCAAGAATGCTTACTTAATTAATTCTATAGTATAATTTTATAATCATAAATAAAAGTATTGGGTTATACACATATAGATATGTATAACTCAATAAATATATAAATGAAGAGGGAGAAGTGTATGAAGGTGTGTAGAGATCATAAGTCAAGAAGGTAAAACAGTTTGGGAAGAATTTTATTTACCTGAGTGAATTCGAATCTATTTTTCACATAAATCCAACATACATTGAGACAAAATTATTAAGATAATTATTCGTAATATTAGTATGTTTTTATTTTACATTTTGGTATAAAAAATAAAATATGTAAAACAACCTTGAAAATGCATAATGCCTATGGAATGAAGAAACCACATGCTCCACAGTCAGAACATCAGCTGCTAGAAAACCATTCCAGCAAAACAACGATTCTACTGAGCAAAACTCTCAATTTCTACCACAAAATCGGCAACAGCAACAACTACAACAACAACAACTGCAACAGCAACAACAGCAACAACTACAACAACAACAACAACAACTGCAACAACAACGTAGGTTTCAACAACAACAAAACTTTCAAAGCGTACAAGAGTCTAATCAGAGCGATGACATTTTCATTAATTTTGCTGAGATCTTGCAACAACAAAAACAACAACAACAACTCAATCAACTAAAAAAGCAACAAAAACAAGAACATCATTCACAAAAACTTCAGCAACAACAGCAACCACAGCAACTTCAGTTACATCCACAACAACATACGTATTCCCAACTAGAAGGCCGAATAAGTAATTCCCCACGGAAGCACACCCACACAGACCAATTAAGAGAAACTCACCAAAACTTTGAGCCACCATCTTCTCCAAATAATCTTCTGAAGAACACAACACTCTCCCCACAGTGCCACAACCGCACAGAAAAGACAGAAAAAAGAATTTCTTTGCCGGTGAAACAACAAGAAACACACAAAAATGAGCCAAAGAGGTTCATCCGTAGACCGCTGCAACTGAAGAAAACCAAGTTGAACCAGGCCAAAGCCAAGAAAGCTACCTCTCAAGAGACGAAGAATACAGCTCGCAAAGGCTCAATTAAACAAACTACAACGCGACCAACAACACAAAAAACAACGCCACACACACTACAACAAGCACAACACACAATCCTTCTGCCCCCACAACAAACAACAACTGAACTAAGCAGACGAAGAAGTTCCGCTTCAATAGAACTTCCCAGAACAACACAAAAACAAGAAAAATTAAAATCTAAATCCACCAAAGAACACAAAGCGAATCAAGAAAATACCCCCAATAGGGAAAACCTTTCGGCAAGAAGATACCACACTAAATACCACACAGTGATCAGCAAGTCTCAACTTTCAATTCTCTGCAAAAACTCTCTCCTTGGTAAAAATCCCTTTATCGAACCCATTCCTGAAGCTTCAACAGAAAATCTCCAGCCAGATCCTTATCAAGACTACAATCAAGTTTCAGATTACCACACCCACCCTCACTCGCTCCTCAACTATAGTCCCATCAACTACAGTCCCACCAACAACTCCCCTTGGAGAATTTCTTTCCAATCCAGTCCAGTCCCAGCGAACCTGTGTGAGAAGAGATTCGACATTTACAGATTACAAACCAACAAGAAGACGATGGCAAGTCGTCCAAAGGTGCTCCCGAGAGTGGTGTCTGCCAGTAAAGAGACCAAGGCAGCAGAAGGTGGAGAGAAGTGGCGAGAGTTGAAGGTGGATTGTAGTGGCGATGAAATCGATGAAGAAAGGCGTGAAGGAACAAACGGAAAAAGGGTTTTTGAAGATACTTTTGTGAAGAATAGACCCGAGTCCATGAATTATGAAAGTCTTGGCAACTTTCAACCCCAAGAAAACGAGCAACTGACCAAAAAAGCAAGTAAAAAAAATATTTTTTCGTTTTTTTCGAAAAAAGGTTCAAAACCTGAAGATAGAGAAGGCCAAACAAGAACTCAAGAAACTGGAACAATCTCTTCAAAGGAGCAACACGAAGAAGCCCAACAACTCCGATATGGACAGCACTTGCACCACAACCACGCACTTGCTTCAAAACCACCTCAAAGATGTGAACGAGTGAACAACGAGAACATAGTTTCTTCCGTTCCTTTCGACATTGTTCTACCAAGTTCTTCTGGCAAAGGCAGAGCGCCCTTGCCACCTAAGCAAGGAATTTCCGATCATACTGAGTACCATTCTAGAACACCATCACCTAAGCCTCCACCACAAACATCAGCTCTTGCAACCAAAAGCAACAAACCAGTTCCAGTTCCTCGTTCCAGTGTTATACCTTCCTCACCCCTCAATCTCGTTAAGAAACCTAAACCGCCCAAACCGACGACCCCGCCAGCTGTTGACAAGTATAAAGTGGAAACTAAAAAACAAGAAAACTTCGTAGAGTCGGGTCTAAGAGCATCTTTGGAGGAAAAACGAAAGAGCAAGGTAGCCCCTCCACCTCCTCCACAGCCTTTGCTTAGAGAAGAGGATAAAGACTTGAATGTCAAACCCATGCCTAGAACGAGTACAGTTTTGAAAAATCAAGAAGAAGGATTGGATCATCACAACCAACAAGACGAACAAAACCAACAAATCTTGCAGCTACAACAACAGATTTTGTATTTAGAGAAAAATATACAAAAACCACAAAAACAGCTAAAACAACAACTTGCAGACTATTCGCAAACAGAGCAACAACCCTCTTATGAAGACAATCGGTTGAAGAACGAAACGTCAAGAAGTATGGGCACAAGCACCAGTCCCATAAACGAACATCCATATTCAACACCAGCCTTCACGCAAGCATCTTCATATAATCAGAAAGAAAAAAGATCGCTTTCTGACCAAATAGGAAGAAACACACACGTTGGCGTTCCATCTTGCAACACTGTTTCTACGTCTACCTCCATCACACCACCACCTTCCACAACCGCAACACAAACGTCCCCAGAACCTCACTTCAATCGAGCAGAACCCCTTACACATGTGAAATACAAGCCTGAACCGCCGAAAACAAAGCCCGGTGCTTCAAACTTGTTCAAATCGATCCATGAAACCACTCTGACATCCGTCTCAACCAGCACCACGGACATCTCGACTGAGCGCATGAAGACGAGCATTTCAACGATGACAGACGCATCCCTTCTCGATCACTCCTCGCTCAACAACGCTCAAGTAATCTACACAAGTCCCTTGCTAGAGCGTGCGACCTTCGAATCTACCTCGTTCGCTCAAACATACAACCTCTCGAAAAGCATCGACACATCAGACGTTGGTGTTATTGAATACGGTCAACTTCGCAAAGACAAATTATACGATGGAAATGGAAGTTTAGAAAGAAAATCAATGGCTAATGAGAAAGAAGTTACAAGAAAAGCAGGGGAAACACTGATAAACAAATGTCCTCAGACCATTGAAGATAAAAGTACCAAGGGACTTCAGTTGAGTAAAGAAAACCAGTTGGACGTTGGCTTCTTAAAAACGCAGTCTTACCCAGTGAAGCTCAGCAAGAATTACAGCTTCCCGTCGCCCACCTTCGACAAGTCGGTGTCCTGTCAGTCACTCGTGACACCCTCCCTCTCAACCACCACGTTCTCTTCGTCCTCTTCTGACTCCCCCATATCGTCACCCTCGCAAATAAGTGACAGAGTGGTCACTAATGAAAAGATTGTTCTCTTGCTCAAATCAATCTTGCAAAATAACCAGCAACAATTGCAACAACAAGAAGAACGACAGCAAGAAGCACAAGAACAAGAGCCACAACTAATACTACAACAACAACATAAAGTAAGGAGACATAATGAACGGGGAAAGAGTTTTATTGAAAAAGATCTTGATGAAAAGTATAAAGGAAACGAGGAATTGGAGAGAAGAATGTTGGCTCAAAAGCACAACAGAACACAGCATAACGGCAAGGAAAACTCAAAGACTTCAATCGTTCAATCTAAGTCAAAAAGCCTCGACCACAAACATAAAATAATCGAAAAACTAGAATTTCTACACCAGGAAATAAATCGACAGAAAGAGGCGGAAGAAGATCCACAAAAAGTGAAGCCTTCCGACTCCGAAAGAGACCTTTTGAACTCCGATGACTTGCATGCAGTCAGATGGCAGGAGTCACCGAAGACCGCTCGAGAAGGGGAAGGGAGAGAGAAGAACTCTGCTAAAAAAGCGTCCACTTCAGTGTCTCTGGAGATGCTCAACCTGGTGGAAAGTGAAGCTTCGTATCAGAAACAATTGCAGCAAGAAGTGAACAGTAATCAGAAAATGTCGCAGCACAAACTGCTGCAACAGAAAATCCAAGAGACATTTAAAGATGAGATCTTCAAGAAAGCATGTTCGCAGCCGGATAACACTTTGTACCCTCATGAGACTGCCACCAAACCAGCCAACTTTTCGTCTTTCACAGCTCCGTACACGCCACTCTACCAAACGTCTCAAGAAAACCACTCTCCTACCCATCACGCCTGTCCCACCCACTCAGACTGTCTCAACCCTCCGGTCAACTTAGCCAGGTTTGCCTTGAACCAAAGCAACGGCACGACAACGTCCTTCAATCAACAGTCTTCTACATCAACTTTCAACCAATCTGACAACACGCTTTCTCAACATTCCACAACAACAACGACCTCTCGTAGCAACGCCAACAATGCAGCTCAATTCAAACTCATCCAGAACGTGCAAAAAGAACAACTTAGTATACAACTCAAAAAGCAACAACAACAGCAACAAGAAGAACAACAAAAGCAACAAAAACAACAACAGCAACAACTTCAACGACAACAATTTCAACAATCATCCAACAACACCTACCCCAACAACAACAACATCAAATACACGCCAGTCTGGAAGCAAGAGTATTCCAAATTCCAGTCAAACATTGAAGAAATTGAACATTCCAAGTTTTCCACCCAAAATCTCTCCACCCGTCTCACCTCCACCAACCCTCTCCCTGCCAACAAACACAACAACAACAACACCAACTACCCCTTCATCAGCCCACTCTTTGTTCCCAACGGCTACAACGGAAACTACAACGACTCCAGAAACACCAATAACTTCAATAATCATCACGAGGGTGTTGATGATGATTATCGTGACGGTGCTGATGATGATTGTGTTAAGGCAAGTGGAGCCAATAAGGTTGATGTTGAATGGCAAGAAAAGTGCCAACACAATCACAATTACAACAACAATAATAATAATAATAATAATAATAATAATAATAATAATAATAATAATAATAATAATAATAATAATAATAATAATAATAATAATAATAATAATAATAATAATAACAATAATAATAATAATAATGATAATACCAATGATAATACCAATGATAAAAATAATAATAACAATGATAAAAATGATAAAAATGATATAAATATGAATAATGAAAACGATAATAACAATGGCTTATCCGACAGTGAGATAGTGTTGGACCTTGATGATGTGGTGTATGTCCCTCCCCAGCAAGAGAATAATATTAAAAATAAATATAATAATAGTAATAATAATAATAATAATAATAATATTAATAATAATAATAATAATAATATTAATATTAATAATAATAATAATAACAGTTATAATAATAAAAAAACTACCAAAATCAACAAAATAAACACTGATGAAAGCAAAAATGATAAGAGGGGAAACCCCGATAAAAATATCACTTTTGATAGTGATGCTGAAAATAATAATAAAAATAAAAACTATGAAAAGAATAAAAATAATCATAATAATAACGTTAATAAATCTAATAACGATATTAATAATAATTATATTATCAAAAATGACATTAATAAAAACGATGTCAAAGATAACACTCACAATCAAATAAAAAATGAAAGTAAAACTAATATGAATAAAAAAAGCAACATAACTTCTATACGCAGTAGTGAGCCTCATAACGGGGATAAGAGGGAAGTCAAGAAGATAGTAAACAATGGCCTGGACGGGAAGCACCCGGAGTTAGACGGGTCAAAGAGTCTAACTGCGAGAAATGGAGAAGAGGGAGGGAAGAAAGAGGAGGGTGGCAGTTTCAGTAGTAGTATGAGCAGCATGAGCAGTTGCGGCAGTAGTGGAACAATAACGTTTGAGTTGAGTCTTGACACCAAAGGCACGAAACTACCTTCTGAAGCGATTGTCAAAGCCGTTAGTGAAGTTACAACAACAGCAGCAACAACATCAGCAACATCAGTAACAACAAGCACAAAAACAGAAATAACAAAAAAAGAAAAGACAGAAGTAGCAGTAGAAGAAACTGCCTCTACACAACCAACCACAATTATCAAGGCAACTACCACACCAGCATCCGTCAACAACAACCCCACAACTACAGTCCATCACACAGCTTCTACTGATCACTTCATCCCTACTGCTTCTAAGACCCCTACAAGTAATGCTGAAAAAAAGATGTTTCCCCCCTCAACAGCTGGTGATGTTACTGACTCTGATGCAGTCGGCAAGATTGGTGTGGTTGCAGCAGACCCAACAAAGGTCGAAAAGACGAATGGAGTTCTTGGAAAAGTGCAACAAATACAAACACCACTAACACTACTCGAAGCGGCGCAACAACAACAGCCATCACAACAACAACCTCCACAAAAACCCCCACTTGTACAACCAACAGAACCAACACCCACGAAACAACTACCCTTACAACAAAAACTACAACAGCAACAGCCACTGAAAGAACATCCACCACAACAACAACCACCAACACAACAGCAACAACAACAACAAAAATCAACACAACAGCAATTACAAAAAGATGGCGAAAGACTTAATAGCTACTCTGGCATCAAGTCCTTGCTGAAAATACTTTCAAAAAAGTCTCACTCAGCTGATCATAGCGCAAACACGACGAAAGAATTTTCAACACTTGAAAACATGGGTTCAAAGTCAGAAAATAACATTCAGTTAACGGCCAAAAATGGCAACAGCCACAACAAATCAGGCAGCTTTCTAGCTACCACCACTTCAACTAGTTCCAGTCTGGCTTTCATTACCTCAGCTAATCCAACTACTACCATCACCACACTAACTAATTCCAACGGCATTCCATCTACAAACAACAAGGAAAACTCAACACTCGCATCTCCCACAACAACTAAAACTACTTTTGCCTCAACAACAGCACTGGATGACAAGAAAGGAGCGGAAACTGGGACCAGAAGAGACGATGTTGCCACACGCTCAGTCGCTCCAGCCGTTCAAGCTTCTACTTCTGTTGTGGCAACTAAAGAACGTTCAACAACAAATCCAACAAAAACTTCAACAACAACAGAAACGGAAACATCGACTCTGAAAGATAAAATTGCTATAATCGCTTCAACAACAAGCGCACAGTCGACGCATGTCACGTGCCATGAAACGTTCTATTATACTCCAAGCACTAATCCACACTCTAAAACAAATACAACATCTAACAGAGCTACAACGACCTCTACTACTATTAGTACTTCCACCCGTTATAACAAATCTACAACAATTTCAACAGAAAATACAAATACCATAACAACAACAACACCTTCAGAAGCCACAGTTGCAACAACAACAACAACAACCACATCAGATACAACCTCTCCAGATTCGCCTCAACGTACACCCTTCAAGTTCACGCCGATCTCCGTCAAATCAGCTCTCTTCGGCGGTAAGGTGAAGTCCAAAGCGGACCTTGCCGCCGTTCAAGATCACGAAGCTTGCCAAGGAAGTCAAAGTGGGGCGGCTGTTTCTGCTGGAGTTATTGCTAAAAGAGGAAAAGTAACAAAACAACAACCGGTCAAACCAAACTTGCTAATGAAAAATACAACCAATGGTACTACACCTACTACTATTACTACTACTGCTACTACTAATACTACTACTAATACTACTACTGTTTCTACTAATACTACTACTGTTTCTACTAATATTACTACTGCCAATACTTCAACCTCATTATACAACCAGCGAAATTCAATCGGCATGCATTCAATTAATGCGTCTGAGAATAACAAAAATAAGGTGAATAATAAAAATGAATTAAATGATAATAAAAATGGATTAAATGATAATAAAAATAATGATAGGAGTATAATGAACACGAAGAATAGCAAAGATGAGCCGGAGGTGAGGAAGGTGATTGATGGCGGTGCCAACAGGCAAGTGGTTGACAGTATTGTCAAGGAACTAAAAGACAACTTCAATCGAAACAAGGACCTGTTCAAAAGAATGTCGTCGCAACAAGATCAACAAAAACGGGAACAACCACAACAACATTCCAGACACACCCATTCCTTTGGAGATACTGAAGAAAAAGATGTTTTGAGACAACAACTACTGAAACAACAAAAACAACTGAATGCAGCAACTGACGAGAGGCAGTTTTCAGTTACTTTGAGCAACAACGCTCAAAAACTGCAACAACAACAATCCAAACCACTACAACAACCACAAAAACCAATGCAACAGCCACAAAAACCACTGCAACAACAACCACAAACTCCCCAACAACAACTGCTGAGCCAAATCAGAGCTTTCAGTAAAGGGGAAGAAGATATTGAATCGAACGCACTTCTGGGGAGACGAAAAGTGTCCGAAATTAAAATCGAATCGGATAATGATGAGTTGGCAAGCTTCCAAGAAATCAAAGACAACAAAAATAGTTTCGACAGAGTTTTTAAATCGGTGAACGTTGTCGAAATCCCAAGAATTAAAAACGAAAGTGAAACCTTCGAAGAACAGAATGGCGGTCGCGAAAAGCCGATTGTTCTGGACTTGATTCTGAAGGAGCCTGCAGTCGCTCAGTCATTTGACCGAAGCCACAACACTACCGAATGTGTTGAAAACTTAAATTTAAAAGATGGCGATGGCTTTGACAACAACAACCACAATCACAATCACCACAACAACTCCCACAACAGCATCAATAGCAGCTTCTCTTCCCTCCCCAAAGGCAACTACCTGCTGAAGAGTTCCCAAGACGAAGTGATCAAAACCGACTCGCCTGACGTCGCATCCTTCGAACAAATGCTCGGAAGATGGCGTGATTGTGCACTTCCGGAAGTGACCAAAGAGCATAAAAGTTGCCAAGATAACCCCTACAAATATCCATCTCCTTCCGGGAGTTATAGTAGGAGGTCGATGGTTCCCATAACAACGGTTTCTAGACTGGAAAGCCTTAACGACCAGTTATTTGAGGTGTTTGACAGGAACTGCAGGGAACAGGCCTTTGAGATGGAGAAGGATAGAAAGACAAAAACTAATAATACTGCTAATAATACTAAAGCGCCTACTTATAGAATCAATGGTAAAGAAGATGATGATGATAAGATTACCCTAGATTTATATTTGAAATTAAATGAAGCCGGTTAATTAAATAGGATTAATGAATGAATAAAAATGATATTCACTGATAATAATGAATAATCAGTATTATAGTATAAAAAATCAATAAAAACTAACTATTCAAAATAAGAGAACTAAACATTGGCCCCAAATGGATCATATGTCTAATGAGGATCTTGTGCGTAGATAGTGCTTCAAAGATCTTTTAGGCCACTGAAGTTTTATGTAACTAACTGATAATTTGAAAGTGTGAAAGTAAGTAAGTGGGGTGAGAGCTCCAATGTGGTTGTTTTAAAAACCACACAAGAACGTGTTCGAAGATTTAGGTGCCTGTATCCAGTCAAAAAAAAAAAATCTAGAAAGTGGATCATGAAGGGGGTCATGAAAGAGGGTCAACGAAAGAGACATCAAAGTGGAACATGCAAAAAGGCAATTGAAAAGGGGTTACAAAACGGGTCAGTTTAAAGAAATCAAGTATCAGTGTTTATAGAGGGTAGGTGAAGATAGCTCTCGAGATTATCCAGCTGGTGAAGTGCCAGCTTGCTTGCTTTAGCACACTGAGACTTTCAGGTTAAGCGTCGATTCAAATTAGTTCGAGTCTTCAAATTCAATATTTATTTTGAAGATTTCGAAAAACTCTTTCGGTATTTCAAGCAGCACTGTTAATCTTATTCATTCAGTGACGTTGTAAAAGCTTAAACAAACAAAATTATATAAGCTATAATTTATATAACATATAAAATATTAAACGTATATGCTTCTTTAAGGCTTCTTGATAATGATCGGATATTATGTAGTTATTAGATGCCTTGGTACTTCACTTGCTTCATTACTTTTCGTTGAGACTCCTAGCGAGTTAGTTGACTTAATCTGCGAGATTTTGCGATTGTCATTCAGTGTTCAATCTACTCAGATATTTGAGTATCTGCCCACTTTCAGTTATCAGTGTTCAAATATTAATCAAAACGTCTTTTGATTTTCGATTGTTCAAAATGACATAAAAACACTTGACTTTCACTTTTCCGTTTACACCATATTTTTAGCAAGCTTTTAAATACTTTCTCAATAAATTCAAACTGTTATTTCTAACATGAAAAATGTAATTTAACTTTTAAAATATTCATTAAAATGAAATTGTATATTATAAATGAAAATTTCATTTTTGTTGAAAAATTCTGGATAGTTCTTTTACCACTCCAGCTGTTTTTCCAGTTTGTTAGTCATACCTCCACGTCTGAAATATAACTTCAATTTTTACTCACTTCTTAAAACCCCGTAAAAGCAAAGACATAATATTTTCTATAAAATATAATACTAAGAAAAAATGAATCGTAATATTATTTTCCCTCTCACAATTGTGATTTTTTATCTTTTTCAAAAATCAGTTTTTGGCACTTCAACTCTCCCATGGGCACCCAACGACACAGCTCCTAGTGTCATGGTGGCCATCTTGGTCAGAAACAAAGCTCACACCCTGCCCTTCTTCCTCAACTACCTCCAGAACATCGATTATCCCAAGCAGCGCATGCGACTGTGGTGAGATTTGTGTTGGGGGGTTTAAAAAGTGATTTAAAAAAACTATTCAAACTTATTCATCATGTGTTTCAACCATCTCATTACTTCCATCATCATCTCATCACTTCCATCATCCCATCATCATCTCATCATTTCCCATCATCATCTCATCATCATCATCTCATCATCATCATCATCATCTCATCATCATCACCTCATCATCATCTCATCATCATCACCTCATCATCATCACCTCATCATCATCATCTCATCATCATCATCTCATCATCATCATCTCATCATCATCATCAGCATCATCACTATCATCATCATCATTCCATCAATTTCCACCATAATATTTCTCCTTATTTCCATCATCATCATCATCACCATCAGCATCTTCATCATCTCCATCATCATCTCATCACTCCCATCATCATCACCATCATCATCACCATCATCTCATCACTTATATCATCATTCTATCATAATCCCATCATCATCATATCACCACCTAGAACACTGCCACACACACACACACACACACACACACACACACACACACACACACACACACACACACACACACACACACACACACACACCACAGGATCCGCAGTGACCACAACGTTGACAACTCTGTGAGTCTCCTTAAGGAATGGCTGGCCACTGTGGAGAACCTCTACAACAAAGTCGACTTCTTTAATGACAACTCAGAATCAAGTGCGTTTTTGCATATATATATATAAAATAAAAATTTATAATAATTCGTATAATATTCGTTGTATGTATTCAGATATACATCTATGTATGTATCTCATTTCAAACTGATTGTTGCCGACTCCAAGCACCATAACTAGCAACCGCCACGAACGCTATGCAAATGGGCTTAAAGTGGCGAATTTCGATAATATTTGCAATCAGCACAATAAATTGCTTTTATTTAAGGTTCGTAACCCACCTAGAAAAGCTACATTTTTCGCCACGCATTAAATTGTGGAAACTCAGTTACAAAGCTTAAGTGGCTAGTTCTCCTCATTATTCTTCAACTAATTACATATGCATCTAGGCTACTCGGACTCAGAGGGGCCTTTTGATTGGTCAAAGAAGCGGGTCAACAACATCTTGAGACTCAGACAGGATGCTCTGAATACGGCTCGAGTGTCGTGGGTGGATTATCTCATGGTGAGGAGTAGTATTAGTAATGAAAATAATAATAACAATAATAATAATAATAATAATAATATTAACATTGTCGCTTCATAAGTTTGTCGACTGTGACAACTTCCTGCTGAATGATCAAGTCTTGAAAGATCTCATCCGAGAAAACAAGTAATTATAATAATACAAATAATAATATAAATAATAATGGGGATAATCATCATTATCAACAGGAAAAAACTTTATTTTAGGAATAATATTAAACGCCTACTAAGGTAGCACTGATTGTTTCTGGAAAAGTCATTAATAATCCAGGAAAAATAGTTATCCTTGTAAAATTCCTTTTATTATTATTATTATTCACCATATTATGATTATTCTTGTTATTGCGCTCAGACCAGTTGTGGCGCCCATGCTGAATGCAACTCTTTCCCGCCACTACACCAACTTCTGGGGAGCGATGGACGAGCAAGTGAGTGACGTCACATGAAAAGTGAACCAATAACAATATAAAAGTCGAATGAATGGCTGACGGGATGGTCTTGCGGTAGAACCTTCGCTGTTCACCCTGGGTTCGATTCCTTCCGTCAAATCAACGTTTATAGCAGGCCTCTGTCAACTGTCGTAAAAGACGGTAAAGTAAAAACCAAGTTGATAATGATCCTACCAGCTGGACGAGTTCAAATCAGGAATCTGGGTTGCGTAAATGCAAAAGCTGGAAAATATTGTAAAAGCCGTTTAAAAACACTCGTGAGATGGCCTTAAGTTTGCTTTATTTTAATGTTTTGAATTTAAATAATTTATTATGGCACCTTTTGAAAGGCAGGCGTATCTAATTGAGCAATTAAGATGATTTACTCATCCACCAAATATAAATCTGTTTTCGAAACTCCATTATCATTTTCCAAATCCATCTTTTTCCTAAATTTTAAACCCATCAATCCATCCACTTTATCATCCATTTATTTATCAATTAATCTTCCCAACTTCCAAACCATCTATCTGACTTTGTATAAATTCATTGGGCAACAGCTTTTTTTTCCAATCCATGAATGCATTGATTCACCATGCACTTATCCAAAATGGATCCATCCACCATTCATACACCCACCAATGCACCAATTCACCATGCTTCAAGCCATCCACCATTCACAAACCCACCAATACAACATGCTCCAACCCATCCACCATTCACACAAGGGGTATTATAAGAGGTCTGATGACTACCACGACATCCACAAGCGTTTCATCACTGGAGTCTTCAAGGTTTGTTAATGAATAAATACATTTTAAAGGAAATACTAATGGTGTTTAAAACCAACCAGAAAAATATAATAAACTACAATAAGAGAAAAATAAGCATACCAACTTAATCCACCTCTTTTCACCCTCTAACCAGAATGCATCTTCTACCTACAATACACCTCTCCCTCCCTAAGGTTCCACTGGTGCACTCAACCTTCCTCATCCAAACCCGCCACCCCTCGACCAGCCACTTGGCCTTCTACCCTGTCACCGAGGATTATCAAGGCCCCTTCGATGACCTGATCATCTTCGCGTACAATTGCATCGACGCAGGCGTGGAAATGTACGTGTTGAACAGGGACTTCTATGGTCTGATGCTGGTGCCCCTGGATAAGCATGCTGTCATCGACGATGAGAGGGAGCAGCTGCTGCATATGAGACTGGAGTGTGTTGGTGAGTGGTGCTGGTGGTGGTGAAGACGTGGTGAAGTAGTTGTGGGTTGAAGTGGTGGGCAGTTAAGCGCAAGTTAAAATGTTTAAAAAAATTATTTTGAATTACAAATTTTAAATGTGAAATAAATGAAGAATTGTCATGAACTGTCAGTTGAGGAGGTGTCATTCGAGAGTCTGTCCTACATGAAGGTGCCAGATAGGAAAGCAGACAAGCTGGGATTTGATGAGGTATCATCATCGTCATCATCATCGTCATCATCACCACCGCCACTACCATCAACATCATTATCATCATTTTATCACTACCGCAATCATCACCATTGTCATCATCTCTTCCATCATCATCATCTCCTACATCATCATCATCTTCTCCATCATCAGCATCACTATCATCATCACCATCATAATTATCACCAACACCACCATTACCACCACCACCATCATCATCATCACCACTACCACCCCCACCACCACCATCATCATCACCACCACGCAGGTGTACATGATAAACCTGCTGAGACGGCCCGACAGGAGGAACAAGATGAAGGAGTGCTTCAAGCTGCTCGGCATCAACGCCACTATTGTAGACGCCGTCGATGGCCAGTGAGTCATGATGATGATGATGGTGGTGGTGGTTATGATGATTGTGATGGTGGTGATGATGGTGATGGTGATAATAATGATGCAAGGGACATCTAGACTGTAACTTTGAGTGTACGAATAATATACTTGCTGTTATAGCTCATTTCCAATTAATATTAATGATGACGAGCATTATTATAGTGGCGTATAACCCGAACGGGCTTCGAGGCCACTTAGGCTGCATATTTTCATTTGCGCCTTTGGGTTACTAGGACATTGGTTGCACTTGAACCTAAGACCTTTCATTATTGGTCAAGCCGAGAGTCGTTGCCGACTCAGCTACCCGTTCACTAAATTTCATCATTATCATCGCTAACAACATCATAATCATCACATTCTCATCAGAATCATCATTCCCTCATCATAATCTTCAATATTACCAGCATCATCATCATCATCCTAGACTGATCAACGAGACATACATAGAAGCCATGAAGTTAAAGGTCTTACCAGCTTATGCTGACCCCTTTCATGGCACGTTAGTGTGTGTGTGTGTGTGTGTGTGTTTCTGTGTGTGTGTGTGTGTAAGTGTGCGTGTGTGTTGGTGTGTGTGTGTGTGTGTGTGTGTGTGTGTGTGTGTGTGTGTGTGTGTGTGTGTGTGTGTGTGTGTGTGTGTGTGTGTGTGTGTGTAAGTGTGTGTGTGTGTTGGTGTGTGTGCGTATGTGTGTGTGTGTGTGTGTGTGTTGGTGTGTATATGTTTGTGTTGGTGTGTGTGTGTGTGTGTTGGTGTGTATATGTTTGTGTGTGTATTTGTGTGTGTTTGTTGGTGTGTGTGTGTGTGTGTGTGTGTTGGTGTGTGTGATTACATGTGTATGTGTACAACCATCACTACCACCACCAATACAACAACCACACCGACCGACAGTCGCACGATGACGCTCGGTGAGATAGGCTGCTTCTTGAGCCACTACTTTGTGTGGCTTGACGTCCTGGCGAGGAATATAGGCATGTTGTCCATTAAATTATTATTATTATTATTATATTTAATATTAAGATTATTATTTATTATCATTATTATTATATTTAATAGTAAGATTATTATTTATTATCATTATTATTATATTTAATAGTAAGATTATTATTCATTATTATTATTATTATATATTAAAACTTTAGTGTGATTAACAACAACCTTTTTCTGCAATTTCTCAATGTTCTAGAGAGATGGGAATAGGCCCATTTTGTAGCTTCAAATGTCCCATGCATGAATATATAATTTATGATTTATAAATTATATATTTAATAATTTATGATTTATAAATTATATACTTAATTATTATAATTTGATTATAATTATTTGAATTATTATAGGCAGGGTGTTGATCTTTGAGGACGACATTCGCTTCCGGGTGTCATTCAGGAGGAATATGAGGAAGGTGATGAGTGATCTGGGGCAGTATCAGCCTGATTGGGATCTCACGTTGGTGGTGGTGGTGGCTTGGTGGGGTGGGTGAGTAGAGTTAAAGTTGGGTGGTTCAGGCAGGCTTGTAGTAATGAAGTAAGTTTCGAAAAGAGTTTGAAATATCACGCTTTCAAAAGAAAGACGAATGCACTGAATGAGGTGGATGAATGAGTAGATTAGTCAAATCGAAAACTTCTTTGAACTTCTATCGCAACTCAACCCTCGAACCAACCACTACCCCCCATCATCAGTTACATAGGCCGTAAAAAGTTATACGAAGACGGCGAACCGTATGTGAGCGGTTCGGCAGTACTAGTGAAACCGCAGTACTCCTACTGGACCTTGGGGTACGCCCTGAGTAGGAGTGGTGCCCTCAAGCTGGTCTCAGAAACGCCCCTGCAGAAGATGGTGCCTGTGGACGAGTACCTGCCCATCATGTTTGGAAAGCACCCCAGGTGCGTTTTGGGGGCTGGAGGAAGGGTTGGAAGGTTTCGGAAAAGAAGGGTTTAAGATAATCTGGTTGTTTTAAGTTTTAAGCCTCGTTTTTATATTAAAAAAATACATTTCGAAAACATCCATTTCATTTGATCTAATCGCATAATCAATGTTTCAAATTCTTTTTTACAACTTTTCCCATGTGCATCAACTCCCTCAACCTCTCTTTCACTCATTCATCCCTCCATCCCACCCACCTCCCTCCTCCACCTCCTCCTCCCTTCTCCACTTCCCTCCTTCTTCTCCTCCACCTCCCTCCTCCTCCCTCCTCCACCTCCCTTCTCCTCCTCCTCCTCCACCTCCCTCTTCCACCTTCTCCTCCTCCTCCACCTCCCTCCTCCACCTCCCTTCTCCACCTCTCTCCTCCACCTCCCTACTCCACCTTCTCCTCCTCCTCCACCTCACTCCTCCACCTTCTCCTCCTCCTCCACCTCCCTCCTCCACCTCTCTCCTCCACCTCTCTCCTCCACCTCCCTACTCCACCTTCCTCCTCCTCCACCTCCCTACTCCACCTTCCTCCTCCTCCACCTCCCTCCACCTCCTCCACCTCCCCCCTCCACCTCCTTTCTCCTCCACCTCCTCCTCCTCCCTCTTCCACCTCCCCCCTCTACCTCCCTCCTCCACCTCCCCCCTCCACCTCCCTCCTTCTCCTCCTCCTCCTCCCCCCTCCACCTCCTCCTCCACCTCCTCCTCGCAGGGACGACTGGAACATCCACTTCAAGGGCAAGAACCTCGTTGTCGTCTCCACCGAACCACTCCTAATCGAACCAACCCACTACACCGGAGAACCAGGTGTTGATGACGATTATGATGATAATGATGATGATGATGATGATGATGATGATGGTGATGATGAGAATGATGATGATGATGATGATGATGATGATGATGATAATAATGATGTTTATTTATTATAGCGCCAAGGTAAGTAGCCCTGTTTGCGCTCTTGTTCACTTCTGAAAGGCTTTTTCTAGATTATATATATATTCATTTATATGAATATTCAATCCATTCATCTATTTTCTCATCCATTCATCTATCTATCCACTCATCCATTCATCCATCCATCAATACACAGGCTACTTCACTGACACTGAGGAATCCATCACGATAGACACTGTAACGAGCAAGAAGTACAACTCCCTGAGGGGAGACATGGGAGAGCTTTGAGTTTAAAAGGAAACTTCTCTTTTTGATGCGCAATATGTTTTATAATCTTTAGAAAGATTTTAAAGTGGCGTATTGTCGTGAGCTCGATGATACTGATGATGATGATGAATATAAATTAAATTAAAATCAATTAAATCAAGAACTAATTGCTTGAACCTTAACTTCGTCATCAAATCACCATTACATCATCTTGCTCCAGACGGAATTGTTAAAACTCCCTTCATATGTATTCAGCTGCCTTGCAACAATTATGACGCTCTCTTTCCGATTTTGTTTTCTTTTTTGCCGCCAGTATTTTTGTTAGATTTTGATTTATACAAATACTTTTTATGTATTTCTAAAGTTTGTGATTTGAGTGGCACACACCCGAAGTGGCTTCAGACCACTCAAATGTTGTCTATCATAATCAGTATTAAAAAGTGCTATGTTTTTTATATTATTTTTGCAAATTATTTTGTAGTTCTCTGAAGTCAATATAGTATTGCAGAAAAAGATTTAAGTGTTTGTGTGTGTGTGTGTGTGTGTGTGTGTGTGTGTGTGTGTGTGTGTGTATATATGTGTGTGTGTGTGTGTGTGTGTGTGTGTGTGTATGTGTGTGTGTGTGTGTGAGTTTTATTGCTTTTGCATGAATAAAAGACAAAATCAATTTCATTAATAAAGGACATCAGCACAATCAGCCCAATGGATCACATCATAATGATGATCATTGTGTGTCCGAAATGAGAGGACTATTTCTTGAAGCAACCAAAAGATGGACACTGCGTTATTTCGGACACATATTTGGAGAGACCACGTCCTCATCGGATAATTCCTAAATTATACAAATTTCGGGCTTTTAACAAATTTTAAATGTAATACAAAACAAGAAATGTAAGAGGGTATTTTTTTTATTATAAATGTAACTAAAAAAAGAAATGTAAGAGTACCCTAGTGAGAGGGTAGTCGGCCTGTGGGACAGGCTGCATAACAGACGAAGTTGGGTCGAAAAGCGTCTTTTCATGGGCGAAAAAGAGCAAGACAGCCAGCATGTGTTGGAGGGGAGTTCTGATCTTATAGGTCTTTTTGATGTTATACTATAACTTATAGGGAAGTCTGTGCTTTTAGGGGTGTCTTTTAGTGTTTTAGGGATCTGAGGGGCTGAATGGGGTGTTCGGTAAACGGAAGGTCACCGTGCTAATAAATTGAGCCTGGCAGATTGTTTACGCTTTCAGATTGGTTTTCTCAACAGCACAAAGACACACACACACGCAAAGATACAGACACAAGAGCACAGGCGTATAAACGCACATACACAAGCATACAGACACAGACACAGACATACACACGCACGTACACAGGCGCATGGAGTTAAATGCAAACATATTTGGCTGGAAAAGCATTAGCGCAAAGAGGATGGGTGTCTTGATGAATAAGTGGGAAAAGATTGGTTTGCAGACTCAACGCTTCCAAAATATTTAAAAGGGCGAAAAAATTCCAAAAAAAGAACTTTTATTACAGATTAAATTTGTTATGTTGAGGTGAATAAAACAATTTGAATTAATTAATGAGATAAAAAGATATTGATAACAAAAACATAAAAAAGCGTATTTAAAAAAATGAACTGAGCATGGAAGATAATGGAAAGACAGCTGCCTATATTGCGTGGAAAAAAAGAGAATATTTGAATTGTGTCTACATTATTGTTTGCATATATATAGCATTGAAGTCAGAAGTGAAGTGGTTACACTTCGAAGCAGTATAAAAGTGGATGCGGAGGTTTGTGGATGGACAAGGAAGCTGCTTTGGTAGTAAGACTGAGGTCCTTTTTTGGAAAACGTATCAAATAATCGGCTTAGTCAGTCGAAGTTTAACCCAAATGTATTTATTTTGCGCCTTTCAGATCTAACAAAACTTTCTCTGGCAGCATGTCTGTCTTCAGAAATTCCGATGAGAAAACGGTCAGTGAGATTTCTTTTCCGTATTTAAATCATAAATGGAAATTAATTTTATTTGAATGAAATATTTAAATGTTATCTATTTAATAAAAACTCCCTGCATCCTTTTTTCCGGTTTCCATATGAAGAAAGTGTATGCATGGGTTGAGATTATGTATATTTGGTTCATTATTTCGAAAATTGCATGGATTACTCCTGCATTGAGAGACGATCCAGAGTGCTAGTTGCTTGTCCAACGAGAAAGTACCCCAATTGAAATCCTGAAGAGATGGATCAGTCAATCAATCGCTTTGAATATCTCTTTGGACTCGTGAAACTGAAAATGTATAAATTATTTTGAATTTAAATAAAGAATCAACAAAATATTAAACTTTTAGAAGTGAAAATAAACCATAAAAGTTTATAGACCCCTGAAAGTAGAAAAAATTCTAAGATATAGTATTGGAAAACAAGTACTAAGGATATAAAGGATAAAGGCATTTAATTAATCTGGTTCACGTAAAGATAACGTTTGAAATGAGTGAACAAATGCTTAGAAAAGTTAGATTAAAGATACTCATAACAACGTCGCTAGAGCCTCGTGCAGAGATAGATGTATATCGTGATGGTGAGTCCACGCGACTGTAAGAATGAGAGAAAAAAAATGTTAAAAATAAATAATTAAATGTAATTTAATAATCCCATTCCCAGTCAATGTTGCTCCACAGTGAAAGCATACGGTGGGCTGGAAAAAGCAGAATTGATGAAGCTTTAGAGCCGAGAAACCAATAAAAAGCATTGAAAGTCTTTGTGAAGATGTATGTGAGAGATGGGAGGAGGGTTAGAGGACGTATAACGGAAAGGGTATAATCATAGAAACGAAATTGGGGGTCCCATGCTATTAGCTTGTCTATAAATAACCGGAAAGCATTGTTCCTGCGCGTACACACATCCGCAAACCCCTCCATACGCTCACTCACACACACATTCAAGCAAAATATATTCACACATACATACTCCATTCCTTTCTGGATGCAGTCTCAAAATACATTGCAACATGCCTTTTATTTTCGGGTGTTTATTACCGTATAACTTACACGTTGATAAAGCTTCAAGATGTGTTGCTATGCACTTAAATCGAGATTTGGAGTTCAGATTCTGAACAAGAATTCTCTCGAGTCTTGGGATTTTCTGAGTTTTGTTTTATGAAAAGAATAAAAAATGCAGTTTATGAAAAACTAAGCAGCGAGGCTTTGCTTGAAAAACTGGAAAAATTAAATATGAAACTCATTAAAAAATATTATAGAGAATAAATATAAAAATCGTAATAAAATCAGTGATCACAAAGATAATAAATAAACAATACTTTTTTTTCTTTTTCAAAACGAGAAAAGCATAAATGTGTCTTATGAAAAATAGGATTGCGAAATGGTCAAAAGAAGGTGGTGAGGTCGTAACGAAGAACAACGAGCAGCAAATAATACAAACATACAACCACACATACAACCTCACATACAACCTCACATACAACCTCACATACAACCTCACATACAACCTCACATACAACCACACATTAAACCACACAAAACTCACACAAACCACACACATACAATACAACATAAATAAATACATAAAAATAATTCACAACTATAAATACAACTAAACACACAACCAATCTTACATCCACACACTTACAACAACACATACAGCCACACACACAATCTCACAGGCAACCAAAAATATAAACAAACTCACAACCACACATACAACCACACAGATTTCAGAGGAGGAAAAGAAATACCTAGAAGCGGCTTTAAATAATGATTTGTATTTGCTGAGAGAGATGGTAGAGAAGAGAGTGGAGAGGGTGGTGAAGGAAAAGATGTTTGGAAAAGAAAGCAATGATTGTGAAGGAAAAGAGGATGGAGAGAATGAAAAATATGAAGAATTAAATAATAAAAGGATGGAAAGAAGAAATAAAACAGAAAATAAAACAGATTCAATAAATCAAAAAAATGATCCAAAAGTTGGAAAAATGGCTGGCGGAAAGAAGGGTGAATGGGTGGAAGAGTTTAACTTTGAGTGCGTTGACTTCATGGGGCACAGCGCTCTACATTTGGCGGTCGATAAGGAGCATGTGGAGGCTGTGGAGGTGCTCATGGAGGTGGTGAAGTGAGTGGTGGTGGTGGTGGTGGTGGTGGGGATGATGATGGTGGTGGTGGTGGAAATGATGATGGTGGTGGTGGTGGTGAGGGGAATGATGATGGTGGTGGTGATAAGAAAAGTGTGGGGGTTATGCATAATTGAATAGCTTCAAATAGTAGGTTCTTTATTCATTGTGAAGGGTCAACCAACGACACATCCAACTAAGAAAATCAAGACGATTCAAACATGCATGCTTTAAAGATCTTCTTATAATACCTAAAATCTAAAATCTTTTCAAATTACCTAACATCTAAGCAAATACTGCCACCATGCACACAGCCACTCCTGCATTGAAGAAGCGCTGATGCACGCGGTGTACAAGGGCTGTGTCAAGATGGTGAGGGTCATCCTCGAACACCCTGCCTTCACCGCCTCTCAAGCGCCCGAGGTGAGAGGGTGGTGGTGGTCGTTGTCGTCGTAGGAGGGAGGGTGGTGGTGGTCGTAGGAGGGAGGGTGGTGGTGGTGGTCGTAGGAGGGAAGGTGGTGGTGGTCGTAGGAGGGAGGGTGGTGGTGGTTGTGGTTGTGGGAGAGAGGGTGATGCTGGTGGGAGATAGTGAGAAGATGGGAGACAAAAGTGATGACGAAAGAGGGGTGATGTTGTAAGAAATATTTTAAGAAAAGTGGAAAAGATGACGGAAGAAGAAAAAAGATTGTAAAAATAAATAAGAATAGATGGAGAGATTGTAATGGGAAAAAAGATGGAGTGGAAAGAGGCTGATGAAGAATTGGTGGAAGAGAAAAAAGAACTAATGAAGTATTAAAAATGAATAAGGATTCATGATGAGAGATGCTAAAAAGAGAGGAATTAGGATCAATGGTAGAGGAAAGATGGAGAATAAGAAAATGATGAAAAGGCTTTTAAAAAGATGAATTTACAAAAATAGAATTTGAGTTAATGAGGAGGAATTAGAAAGGGGAGATGAGAGTGAAAGAAAGACAGAGCCGATTTTCTTGTTTACGAGAATTTCTAGAACATGCAATTTGTAGACACGTTTAAATATTATTTTTCGGAAAAAAAAGATTTAGTATTTTCTGGGTAAAAGATGTGGTGGAGTGATATTGTTGAATGATTCATGGCGTGAAGATGACTGATGAGTGACTGATGAGTGATTGATTGATAAATAGAGGTCGAGTTAGAGTATTTAAATTCAGAATATACTTGAAAAAATTGTATGAAAAAAAATTAAAATTCCAATAGTTTTTTAATTTTTTTTTTTGAAATTGAAGTTAAGCGATGTTCGAATAAATTTATTTAATGCACATTTAAGTAGGAGATCTAAAAGGGTTTTAAGCGTTCGAAGAAAACCGCTAAGCATCAAGTTTCATTTTTCATTAGAATCTCCCAATTTGAATTTACATGATTTGGTAATAAAACTCGTTTACATTTAAATAGTTTGATTAAAAATTAAACATTTTTAAAATGATAAAAATTCAATAGTATTTGAGGCATAACGAATCAAAAAAGTTTCAGTTAACTTTAATTGGAAAAATACATTTTTAATTATACACGTTTGACCTTTTCAAATGATAAGCACCCATACTCGAAAACGAACAAATGAAATGTCAAAAATTCAAAACTCGTAAACTATGAAGTTTATTGGGTTTGAAAGAAAAGTTGTGTACAAAAAATAAAAAATATTGATGCAGATACACGCAAAATCAATTAAGAAAATTGCAAAAAATGGGCATTATACGAATATAATGAGTAATAGAGATGAAAATAATATTCATAATAGTAAGTAATTTTATTTTACTTTTTTGTGAAAATTTAATAATATTATAAACAATTATATATATAAATTAGATCCACATTTTAAAGAAAATAGTAAATATTTGTTTAAAAAAGTCTATAAATCCAAATAAGAATTTTCTTTGACAAAAAACGATTTATTTGCTTCATACATCGTGGGAATTGTCGCCGCATAGAACCAACTGTTATCATGTAAATGCAACCCATTCAGCCAAATTTCTACAAAAACAAACACACCTTAAATACAAATATACAATTACATATAAACACACAAAGACTTGCACAAACGTATACAATTCGCATACAAAAACCCGATAAATAAAAATAAACAAGTACACACAAATAAAAATAAAACTATAGGAAAACACAAACGAACACTTCTAAACAAACATTTACAAAGACACCCATGAAGCTAATTCTCTGCTGCCAATGATTTGTTAGAGCCTTATGTTTCCCCGAAACAACTAAAATTCCCAGAAAAACAAACTGCACGCATACAAACTTTAAAGATGTTTAATATTGTATTGTACGTGGGACCACTTTTCAAAATAGACTATGTAAACCCTGCATCAGTTGTTTTGCGATACACAACCATCCCATTACCACACTACTGCACCATACTACACTACAACATCACACTACACCACACCACACTCCACCACTACATCCCACTAAACTGCACGCCATACCAAACTCCACGACCACACTTCTTCCCACCACACCACACAACACACATGAAGCGGCAGGCAGGGGGCTGGAGGGAGTGTTCGGAGTTTGGCTACGGCATAACTCCGATGCTGTTGGCAGCCCAGAGCAACAATCACGAAATCATCCAAATGTTCATCGCAAGAAACTACGTCATCGAAACACCTCACTGGGTTGCTGGTGGTGGGAAAGGGAGAAGGTGGTAGGGAAGGCTGGAAAGTAGACGATGATGTTGGTGAACATTAAAGTTAAGTTAAATTAGATTTTAACTGCAGCAAAATTGGATTAGAAAAGATTATATACTCAAAACACCAATAAAATAAACAATCAACAGTTAAATTGCACTTCGGAATAACTTAGTGTTGTTATGCTTGCGAAGGTGTCTTGTACGTGTGATGGATGTGTCGAAGAAAGAGAAACCGACTCGCTGAGGAGGTCTAAATCGAGGTAATGGTGATTATGGTCGTCTTGATGATGATTCTGATGCTGGTGGTCTTGATGATGATCATGGTGCTGGTGGTCTTGATGATGATTATGGTGCTGGTGGTCTTGATGATTATGGTGCTGGGGGTCTTGATAATGATTTCAATAGTGTGTGGTTTTGTCAATTGTGTTAATTGGAATGATGTTTGTGGTACAATAATAATTATATTAATTATTTTCGCCCTTATCTTTAAAGATTCTTTCATTCAGCCATATCACCAACAATCCACAAATTCACAAATACAGCCATTCACTACTCACTCATCCATCTCCCACTACCACCACCCATCGCCAATCCACCACTAATCATCAAATATCTACTTTCTACCACCTCCACACCACCATGCTTGCAGACTTGAGACGTACAGAGCCTTGGTGAGTCCGTGTTACATAGCCCTCAGCAGTGCAGATCCGATAATGGCGACGTTTGAGTTGAGGCAAGAGATGAAGAAGTTGGCGCAAGTTGAGAAGGAGTTCAAGGTGTGCATGTTGTTGGATTTGTGGAGTTGTTGGGTGTGGGATGGATGTGGAGTGTTGTTGGACTTGTGGAGTTGTTGGGTGTGGGATGGATGTGGAGTGTTGTTGGATTTGTGGAGTTGTAGGCTGTGGGATGAATGTGGAGTTGTTGGGTGTGGGATGGATGTGGAGTTGTTGGGTGTGGGATGGATGTGGAGTGTTGTTGGATGTGAAGAGTGCGGTTAGATTTGATTTCAATTGAATAAAGATTGATTGATGTGGATGTAGAAATATGTAAATGGATTTTGGGTAATTAGGGATTAGTAGAAGCGGGTTGAGGCTAGATGGATATGTGTGGATAGCTGGGCGTAGGATGGAGAATAGGTAAATGTGGACTTTTTTAGTTAACGATGGGATTGAGAAAAAGTGAATACTGATTCAGAGCGAGTACCTGGCTCTGGTGGAACAATGCATGGACTTCGCCTGTGAGCTGATGGACCTGTGTAGAGGCACCCAGGAGGTGATGATGATGAAGATAAAAATGGAAATGATGGTCATGATGATGGTGATTTTAATACTGATGATGATGTGTGGTTTTTTGGAACATTTTTGATGATTAGTTTTGCACAATAAAATCATGGTGAAGAAAAAATTAGAAAATTTTTTTGTGAAGCTACAACAACTTTTAAATTGACACAGCAACTATAAAGTTTGATTACAACGGCAATTTCGCAATGCGGACCTTCCCAAGGTGGAGGCAGTCTTGAGCGAAGGGACAGCAGATAAGGACCAGTTGGCGCGGCTGAAGATGGCTTTGAAGTATGATGAAAAGAAGGTGGGTGCTGCTGGTAGGGGGAAATAATAGTGGAAAAATTCATGATTTGTGAGTTAAGATTTGTCAATAAAAGTGAAATGTCATCAATTGCTGAATTTTTTAAACCCCCAAGAGTTCTCTTTAGATTTAACTGGATATATTTAATTAAGGTTCTATGACGTTTTTCTGGTGAAATAATTCAGATAATTAATAAAAAAATCAAATGAATTTATCTAGCGCTTTTTCATGAACTCAACCATCGTTTCATCCATTCACCAGTTCGTCGCCCATCCAAACTGCCAACAGTACCTCACTAACCTCTGGTACGGCACTGAAATGGCCTTCCTACAGTCCATGAAATCATGGAAAAAAGTAATTGTTACTCGGATCACCATAACTCTTACACGCTACAAAATCTAACTACGCGATATACAAAAATTCATTTACGACCACATAAAGCATCTTGTTCGAGGCGCCTTGTCTTTATCCTCTCCTATTTTATTATGCCCTAAGAAAACATAGTTGATCAAAAAAAAAATGACAAACTAAACAAATATTAATGAAAAACTATGAAAGTATTAATGCGGGACTATAAACACAATAAAGATGAACTACTAAACTGAAACCATAAGACGTTGTTGTGGCTGAGTGGCATTGTCTTCCTTCCTTTTCTTTGTCTCGTCAGTCTGTGTCTGCCAAACTCCAAGGCAAGTCTATTTCCAGTGTTTTTAATCAATTTTTGGTCTATATTTGTTAATTTTCAGCTTTTATTTTGCTTGAACCACCACAACCATTTTCTTCTTTAAACATCAAAAACAAACTGATGAAACTACCTCCTTAGATAAGCAAGATGTTGCAGTGCCCAAGCTCAAAGTTCATGTCCCAAACCATCACCTATGTCTTTTTCATCATCCTCATCACCACTGCCACCTTCAACAACCATCACAATTATGATAGTGGTAGTAGTAGAATAAGTAGTGATTATGGTGTTGTGAACAAAGATCAACACAGTTCTACAAGCGACCTGACAAACAACAACGCAACTGAAGTAAATGAAAAGAGAATTGTAGGTAAAAACGTAAAAGACGATAGAGAAAGACAGAAAAAAATGAGGGAAAGTATGGAGTTGTTGAAGACACCTCAGGCAAGCATCGTAAGCGAAGCTGATATTCTGAAACTGCTGGAAACGTATGGAAAGGAGCGGATCAGACTCGATTCAAACACTTTCAAATACTTCACCAGTTGCACGTTTGTTAAGTATTTCACAGCATGCAGCGGTGGTGGAGATGGTGGGGATGGAAAATGGAAGGACACAAACAAGGAGACGCACAACGACGCATACGTGGCAGAAGTGGAGAGGTACCTAGGCAGAGTTCTCAGACCATGCAGCACCATCATCACAGGCGTGCACTACTGCCTCATTGTCTTCATCGTGGGTGAGTGGAACTTTTGATTTATCTCTTAGTTGCTTAAATATTAATCTTTCAACCCATTTACTGCTGCTACCCGAAGTTCATTTTCCACATGAATTTAACATTTAGACTTGGATATTTGAACACATTATTAAACCATTGAAATTGGTATGAGTTGATAAACTTTAACAAGTGTACATAGTGGCCTAACATAATAAGTAGTCGTTCATTTTCACTAGTGTTTAACATAAATAGTTGATAAAGTTTAAATAAATGTAAAAAAACTAATGGAAAAATGGAACTGAATAATTTGTACAAATATCTAATAGTTTAAATAATTGATTCTGTACATTGTGTACAGGCTTTCTGATGACAGAGTGCCGACAGATCCACTGCAAGGGCCTCAGAGTCTACATTATGGACGATTACACATGGGTAGACTTTCTCGTAATCTCTCTCTACATTTCCTCCTTCCTGCTCAAGTTTGTGGTGCAGTACAAGATACAAATGGCGGATGAGTTCTTCGGGAGGGTGAGTGAGAGTCAGGGATCGTGTGTGAATGATGGAATTGGTTTTGTGGTACAACTTAGACTAATTAAAACTGTTTATATATAAAAATGGTAGATAATTTTAGGGGTTCAGTGAGCAATATGTATAATAAGCTAAAAAAATGCCGACGAAAAAGATGTTTAATGAAATATGCCAGAACCGCATAAACACAACTACAAGCACAACAGCAAACCCAACTAAAACAACTACAACAACAAATCTATCATCTTTATAACCTTAAAAACCTTTCCAGGTGAGTTCCCGAATGAGAGAGTCTCTACTAAACTCAGACTTCAAAAATTTCAAGTTTCTCTTCGAAACCACGTGCAACCACAGCAGCCTCCGTTCCTCCCAATTAAAGCAGCAGCAGTCGTACCATCACTACGTCGCCAGCAACAACCACATCTACTTCATGCGAGCCTGTACGTTCCATTATGAACCAATCTGCAACTATCCCAACTTTAAAAGATAAATTCTTTAATTATTGATTTATTAACTTTAATTAATTAAATTATTTTTTATCTATATCTTTAAAGGTAGATCGTTTTTATTTTTTCTTGATTTATTAACTTAAATTATTTGCAGCCCGATATGAGTGGAGGCCAGACGACCCTGAGATCATATCGGACATGTTGTTTGGCCTGGCGAATGTCTGGAGTATCGCTAGAGGCGTCTACTTGATGCCGGCCTTCGAAGTTTTAGGTGTTTCTTGTTGTAGTTGTTGTTGGGGTTATTTGAGTTGTTGTTGGGGTTATTTGAGTTGTTGTTGGGGTTATTTGAGTTGTTGTTGGGGTTATTTGAGTTGTTGTTGGCGTTATTTGAGTTGTTGTTGGCGTTATTTGAGTTGTTGTTGGGGTTATTTGAGTTGTTGTTGGGGTTATTTGAGTTGTTGTGAACATTTTAGTTGATGTTGTGGTTTTTGGAATTATTTCAATTTTGTTGCTGTATTACAGTGTTTTTTCGTTAATGTTTGTTATTTATAGTTGCCATTTTGTTAATTTTTCATTGTTTTAATGTCGAAATGATTTTGTTGCTGATAATTTTGTTGCATTGAAAGTTTTCAGTAGTATGGGTTGTAGCTTGGATTGTTAGTTGAACCAATAGATGGAAATATAATGGAAAGTCTAACTGACAGGGCCCTTGCAAGTCGCTCTGGGAAGGATGCTTGGAGACATCAGTCGGTTCCTTGTTCTTTTCACCTTGGTTAGTGCATGCATGAGTGGATTGATGGATGGATTACGAGAATTACTAAAGGGTTTATAGATGAATAATTAAGTAGAGAATTTATTCGAAAGGTAAATGACGAGAAATAGGAATACAATATTTATTTCAAGCAAAAGGACTAATACAATACTTGAACATTCTTTCATCCATCCATCCATGCATTCATCTATCCATGCATTCATCCATCCATGCATTCATCCATCCATGCATTCATCCATCCATGCTTGAACCCATTCATGCTCACATCCATCGATTTGTAAGGGAACTCTTTTTTCACGTCTGCTATGGGTCAGCGATGATGCATTGACTGAAGTTCTACACGCATTCTCACTGAACCGCAAGGAAGCGTGTGCAACGCACAAACGAAAGCATGGAAATAGACTGTGAAGAGTTTACTCAAGCATAGCGCAGTGTTTCAGAAGTCTGAAAAGATGCGTCAGAAATGAATAAAAAAATAAATAATGCATGAAAATTAGTAACTGGCAGTTGGTTGTATTTAATACCACCAGCTTACCGTTACTGATGCCCACAACTAACAAGCGCTCTCCAACCACCCTCCACCACCAATACCACACACCATCTAAAGCCCCAACAACACCTACCACCAACCGCCTCAACGCAGGTGATCTTGGCTTTCATGGTGGGACTGCACAACCTCTACTGCTACTACGGCTCGCAGACCTTCGAAGTGCCGGTCAACGGAAAGATGCAACTGCTGCATTCTTCTGAAGCCTTCCAAAAGTATGTGTCAACATCCTTTAGAGTTAGCTTGAGAATTCTTTATTAGTACTAGTAAGAGCAATAATCACACTTCGATGTATAAGTACTAATACTACTAGGATGTATAAGTACTTAAGTTACTGGGATGTATAGGTATTAAAGATACCAGTTGAATTTTGATAGTTTTTCTACTTCACTTAAACTTTTCTCTTTCGCATTCCAGCATGTGGAAGACCCTCTTGAGTTTGTTCTGGTCGATGTTCGGTCTGGTGGAAGTGGACAGCATCGTCATCAAACAACCTCCCCCCTCCTTCTTCACATCCACCACTAGCACATTCACGACTACCACTCTTCCTGTTACTACAGCATTACCAATCAAAAATGCTTTTCATTTCAATAAAGAAGATACCAACACAGCAGCCTTCACAACCTCCCTAACCAAAGTCGTTTCGATTCTAACTAACATTACTTATCTTAATCTCTCAGAAAACTCTACAGAAATACAACTTCGTTATATACAACAACCTCACAATTCTAAAATCTTCCAGAATTTCATCTCACCCCGGTTTCACTTGTCATCAGAGCTTACAACTCCAAGCCACACAACAACCCCAGGCTTTTCACCAGGTTTTCAACAACCAACACAACCGATAGCAAGTCCAACAGTTGTGGTCGAGTATGTAGGACTTTTTCTGTTTGCCCTTTACCACGTCACCGTCATCATCGTCCTCTTGAACATGCTGATCGGAATGATGAGTCACTCTTTCGAAGCCATCCAGGTGCTTGTGTGTCTCCTCTGTCTTGCTCTTGCTTCATTGGTTCTGTTTTGAAATATGTGGTTTATTCATTTTCAGTATTTAGTTTTTAAATTTGTGGTTTTACAATTAGTAAATGAAAAATATTTTTCACGCTGCTATTTCTTTTCTAATAAAACCAAAACTATCAGAACAACGTAAATTTTTTTATTTTTTACATTTCTAACTCTGGCACTCTTCATAGCATCTCACCACCAACCATGATTATTCATCCCCGCAACAGGGAGACTGTGACGTGGAGTGGAAGTTTGCACGGACGAACCTATGGATGGGTTACATAACCAGTGGTCAAGTGCTGCCGGTGCCCTTCAACCTTTTGCCAGACTACAACACCCTCTGTGGTGTCGAGAGGGGTGTCGTGCAAGTTGTCAGGGAAGCGTTGCTAAAGTGTTTAAGATCATTGCGTTTGGGGAGGGTTTGGCTGGAGTATGTGAGTGTGAGTCGAGAAGGTGATGATGATGATGGTGGAGGGGATGGTGGAAATGTTTGTGGGAAGGTTGGAGATGTTGTGAGTGGTGAAGAATGTAGTGATAGTGATGGGAGTGGGGATGGAGTTTGTATGAAGAGTGGAAGAAAAAAAGTAAAGAATAAAATAAGCAAAAAATTCGATGACAGCGCTAATGAAATGATCAACTCAAACGATAATAGGGAGGCGAAGAGGGGAAGTTATAGCAATGTGAATTACAATGATAATGAAGGAGATGATGCAGGAAGTGGTTTTGATAAAGAAAGTGATGATGATACAGATAAAAAGAATAAAACCAATTTAAAAAAGAAAGGTAATTTTCTGTTTTGCTGATATAAAAATGCCAGATTACCAGTTAGCAGCCATTATTAACTTTAATTTTTTTAATTTCAAATTATTTTGTTTCTGTTTCAAGGCAGCGTCCTTATCAGCAAGAACAAGTTTTTATTGAAAACCTCAAAACACGTTATAATGGTCAACGAATGTGGAGATGAGGAAGAAGAGGATGGCAGTGATGAGGATAATGATGCCAAGAAAAGACTTTATGTAAGTTAAACCATTGGTGCATAGAATGTAAAAACGATGAGGAAAAATCTATTTAAATATTTAATATTTTAAATTTTAGAAAAAAATTAATTTCTAAATTGATTGACTAACAGCCTTTCAAGCAAGATGCAGAAACAAGCAACGCAGAACAGCAGTCAACAAGGCAGGCTCTAGGAAACCAAGATCATCATCATCATCATCATCATCATCATCGTCATTCCAGCGTCTACGGAAACAGCAGTAACAACATCCATCAGTGTAACAAGCAGAGTAACCATGACAACCGGTTCATCCAATCGGAATCCAGCAATCTGGACATCCTGCAGCGATTGGTCAGGAGGTACCTCTTCAAGAAGGAGAGACAAAAGGACGAGTTCGCATGTCTGTGCTTTTTAGTTTATTCAATTTTTTTACTTTTGCCATTTTCTTTCATACTTTATTATGCTCTATATATTTCCTTTCACAACACCAAACCACTCTACACTATTCCAATTAAAATCATTCAACACCACACCGCACTGAACACCACAATACACCACTTAACACTGGAGCACACCACTCAAAACCACACACCACCTCCCCATGCACCACAGCAGCCTCACCGAAAGAAAGTGTGATGGCAGAAGGAATGGTGAATGCAACCTTGCTGACCGACAAGAAGGAGCTGGCCAGAGGCGGTTGTGGCTCTCTTCTTCCAATCAATTCATTTAACTTTTGACTTTGCTAAAATGCTTTTTTATGATCTTGCTTGACGTTCATCTAGCACGGGTTCGATTCCTACGTGTGTCACTGCTCCCGAGGAGCCCTGCACTTCATGGGAAGAAGAAGAAGAAAGAGGAGAAGCATCTAATCAGGCAGGCATCAGAATAATCCCATCCTCCATTACTCACGACAGAGTCCCGCAGGAAGACACAAACCAGTTTCGGGAGCACCCAAAGTCTCGTCTTCAACTTTTCTCATCACTACCCTCTACCTTCCAACCACTCCAGCAACCCTTCTACAACTTCTAAAATTTGCAACAAGGTTAAAGATTCTAGAGCTTAAGGGTATATAAACTTTGAAACACATTTAACCATTACCTAGGATTTTATAAAGCCTGATTATTTTTTAAATATTAAAAAATTAAAATTTTGAAAACGTTTAGTTTTAAACTAAATTAAATTTAAACTAAAGTAAATTCCAATTTGAATTTCATTTTCAACAAGCTCTGTGAAGCGTAATACATCAACCAGGCAACCAGAAGCAGACAAACGTCAGTCAGAAGAAGACGCCCCAAGATACACAACAACGTCTACTCAGTCAGTCTTAGTGAGCACAAGCAACAACTTCAACAACAACAACAACAACAGCTGCAACAGCAAGAACTAAACGAAGATGACGATGAAAGGCTCGATGACCAAGAAAAACAAGAAGATTTATTCGAGCAATCTTCAGTAAACCAACAACAACAACAACTGAATAAAGTTGATCAGAAACAACAGAGCGAACAACAAACCCAGCTACAGAAACCTCCCTTGTGCAGGCCTTTCCAACAGCCCTCCCTTGATACAAAACCCACTCAAAAAACAACTTCAGATCTCTCACAAAAAATGACTACTACAACGAAAAACACAGCAATAACTTCACAGCACACGAACAGTGTGAACACGGTAACTTTATCTCCAAAACCCTCAACCACCCAAACACCCACCCAAGCAGCCATCCAAACACCCATCCAAGCAGCTATCCCCCAGCATGCACCAACAATCACCACTCAAGCACCCCCTCAAAAACGAAACATTTCAAGACAACGTTCCAGTTTCTCTCCCTCTCCTTCACCGTCTCTCTCTCCTCGCTCCCCCCTCTCTCCCACCACCACAGTGCATTTGATGTCTCTCCCCAGAATCGACACCATCGTTCGAAGCGTCAAAATGTTCCAAGAACGCCTCGCCTTGGTCAGTTCTCAAGCAACTTTGGAAACGATTTATTTATTTTAAAAAATTTAATTGAGCCTACATATCATACGATTGCACTATTTATTGACTCTTCCTATACTTATGAAAACTCGAATTTTTAATATATAATTATTTAACTGAATTATGACTAGTTTATTCTTTTTATAATTAATTAATAATGCAAAAATAATGATAAAAATAAATGACTCGAGGTGGATGACGTGGTGACGAAGAAGGACGCCATCAAGGATGACGTCAGACACGTCAGAAAGATTCTGGTCGAAAACTCCAAGGCGCTACTGACTCTGCTGCAGGTGTCTTAGTGATTAGATGAATGATTTTAATGTTAATTAATTAATCAATTAAATTAATTAAGTGTAAAATTAATTCATTTACAATTACACATGAGTTAACCATCAATTTAATTAATTGTAAAATTAATTAATTTAGTTTAATGTAATTTAAATCTCTCAAAGGTGTTAGATTCAGTCAGATCAGAAGTTGAAAGTCTGCAGCTGTTGTCGAACATGAAACAAGAAAACTTTAAAACTAAATCATAAATTACACAGAAATTGATATTTAAAAAAAGTTATAAAATTTTGAGCTTATACTTTCTATGAAAATTTAGTGTTTCAGAATTATTTTTCGTAGGAAATATGAATTTTATTGGTTTTTTCCAAATAAAAAGTTTTCTCATCGTTTAAAAATTGTGTCTACTCATTATTGAGTCTTGAACATAACAAGTTTATTCTAAGAACAATGAAATCTTCATGATTTCTCTACTACTGGCGAGCGTGTTGGCTTAGATGGTAAAGTCGTTAGACCTGCAACTTAAAGGTCGCCAGTTCGAATCCCTGTTCAGCCAACCGTGAGCTATCATATACCTAGTGTATATGATGCGGTGTTTCACGACTTATCTCGTGTGAGTGGAGCTTCAGTTGCGTGCCCGGGCGCTATACAATACTGACATTTATGACATTTATTTACATCTACTTCGTTGCAGCCTGATTTCAAATTGCGGAAAGCCAACAAAACTAGGTTTCTGTTATTTTTGAGTTTTTCAATCTACTTTGATTTGAAAAAATAACTAATTTCATGGCTTTTTACATTTTTTATCTTCTTTGATGCACAGTGACAACTTTCTTTCTGCATTTACAGGCTCAGTTTGTTAATGGTTATTCGAATTATTATTATTAAAATGATTCAATCTAAATAATACTTATCTTTTATTTATATTATTTATTAAAAAAAAGTATAACGAAGTAACTTCTTAATAAGCGTTTTGAATAACGATTGGCTTTTAATTTTCCATCAAAATACTGGCATGACAAGAATTCAAAAAATCAGAAAAATAAACTTTGATTAAGAAAAATCGAAAGCTATCGAAGTTCAATTACGAAGATTAAAAAGAATATGTTTTAAAAAGAAATACTGAATAAATGTTTTTAAATTGATGTATAAAGCACTTATCAGAGGCAAGGAATGGAAGCTTCAATAGAAAGATGATATCATGAAAGCAAGCCTACATTGGTTTGGAAATAACTGAAGTTGTAATTAAAAATTCCACTTTTAATTTAAGATTTTATACACATGTTTCTCGGGAATGAAACTAATTAAAATAACATATTTGTAATAAAACCCGTTTTAAAACGCAATTAAATCAAATAAAAATTCAAACAAAACACTAGGAAGCGCCATAAATAAAAGCTAGTTCTCGAATTAAAGATATTGATATAATAATATATTAATAAAGGAAGTTTAATTAAACTTCGGTTGCAAGGAATGTTAGCTTTAATATCTATTCAATCGAATATTCTTTGAAGTCTGCTCTACTCTTCGGTTATCAATTCTTAAATCATTTTTCTTGACTTCTTTATAAACTCAGAAAAATTCGAATAAATATTTGCAAAAAGTGGAAAGTTTTTGAACTTCTAAAACTCATCTTTTCGCTATCAAAATAACCCTGTTGTCTTAATTTGTAACAAAAATCAATTTCTCCACCAAAGACAAACCTTTCCATCAGACCAATCACTCGTCAATCAATTTTTTTTTCTCATGAAATTTTTTTTCAACTAAAAAATCTGCATCCACCAGAGCAATCACCAGACACGCCATCAATCAGTCCTCATTTTCCACCAAAAATTTGCCAACACAAAAGCCACAAGCACCTCAGAGCGACTCGAAAGTCTCAATCCTAATCTTGGTGTTTCCCTGTCTGATCTGCTTCAACGTCTTGTACTTGTCCTTTCCCTGCTTGACGTTCTTCACGTAGATCTGGTCGTTCTTGCTCATCTCTTCGGCCTTCCTCAGATCTTCCAGTTCTTGGCGCAGACTCTGGGATTGGACATGTGGATTTAAAAGCTTGGGGCTAAAGCGAAAACCAAACCATTTTTTTTTGCAAATACAAATACGTGCATTGTACGCACTGAGAAATCAACATCAGCATCAGTCAAAAATTCTTTTTTAGTTCAAACTGAAATAAATAAGAGAGTTCTACGCAAGTTATGAACGAAACAAAACATTCCTTTAATAAATTCTTTAAAAGCATGAGCAGAATTGATGTTGTCACCTTGAGCTGGCTTCCGAGTTTCATGTTTGTCTCGGCTTCAGGCAGTCTTTCCTTGTCTTCAACTAGTCCATTGAAGTGGTTCTGGAACTCATGGCCTAGTGAAGGGATATGCACCAGTCATTTTATTTTTTAATGAATTGATCGTTAGGCAAATTAAAATTAAAATTTTTGAACAAATTATTTGAAAAAGTTTAAAGAAAAAGAAGCAAGAACTTTCTTCTTCGCCATCTTTCTCGTCCACAAACGTCTGCTCAGCAATGGCCTGATCCAGCTGCCGATGAATTAATTTAAAATTCCATTAAACCTGCATTGAATCTACATTTCTAACTTAGTAAACATCTTGAAAACAGACGATCAAGAAAAAACAGTATTTCCGGAAATAGGGCTTTTGTGTTTTTCCATTAAAACTCAAGCCTCCTCCTCCCACACTCCACCTGTCTCAGCTCCTTAGCGTAGGCAGATGAATCCAAAGCACCAACACTGCTTCCCCTGCTGTCCCTTCTTGCGGCTTCTTCGCTGTTTTGGAACTCTGGTTTGGAGTAGTAGGAAGATTTGAGGGTGCTGCTCTTGTTGGTGAATTCTCTGGTGTCGATGCAGGACAATGGTTTGGACTGTTGCTCGGTCTGTTAAGGGGTGGTTGAGTGTTAGAGTGGAGTCCAGAACGGTGGTTGGATCAATGTTTGAAATAATGGTTAAACTGAAGGTTGGAGTGATGCTTAGAATTATTGTTGGAGCGATGGTCAAATTTAAAGTAAAGAAGTTGGTAGTTTAAGGGAGTAAGAGTATAAAAAATATTGTCGAAAATTGAAAAAATAAAATTTTAGATATTCGGGCTACTTTTGCAACGGGAACTTAAAGAATAAAAAAATTAAAAATTGTTTTAAAGTATAAATAAAAACAATTATATTTTTTATAAGAAAACATGTTTTCTTGCCAATGGAACGCACCACTTGAGTGTATCTGGAGAGACTCTCAAACTGCTTGAACTCTTCTTTAGTTCTTTCGAGTTCTTCCTGGAGCTGCCTCGCCACTTCTTCCTTCTCCAGCGCTTCCTTCTCCTTGATCTCCAGCAGCTCCTGAGTCTCTCTGGTCTGCTGCTCCTGTGGCGTTGAAGAGGTTCATGCAAACTTGTAAGTATTGGAATGATGAGAAAGACAAATTAATTTAGTAGAAAATTAATATTATTTCAAGTAAAATAAAGTTTTTACATTTTAGCTTATAAGTTATAAGTAACAGATTCAAAACTCAGAACCTAGTTATCACTCAGGTACTCAAAAAAATAACCAATTGCGCCGGTTAAATACGCTGAAAAAATTACCGTAAATCTGATATTGCATACTTATAATTATTTCAAGGTGAACCCACCCAATCCCCCTCACGAACCTTCTCTAACTTCTCGGCCATGACGGCACTGACCGCCTCTTCTGCAGCCATCCTCGCCTCATACGCCTCTCTCTCCGACTCCTCCAGCTCTCTCTTCTTCGCTTCCAACTCCCTCAACTGCTGCTTCAGCTGCTCCGACGTCTGCTGGGTCAATTCCACGTCTGTGGGAACGAAGAAATATTTTAAAGAA
>OX030970.1:2474183-2614183 GCA_943735955.1 Piscicola geometra | reverse complement strand
TAAGTGATGTATTGAATGGTGATTTAAATGCTCCTTGGTAACGTTTTTCATGACATAGTGATGGAACGATGTACTTAAAAGATTAAATGGTAATGTCTTTTCACAAAATATTCTTTTAAAATGACTTTTTAGGGATATTTGAAGATTTGAAAATATTTGAAACTTAATTTACTAAAACTTTATAAATAGCAAGAATAAAAATAAATTTCTGACTCACCTTTTTGGCCAAATCGAGCCATGAAAGTTGACCAGCTGCACTGCTGTACAGGAAACCAAAGTACCACGCCTCTCTAACCCCCAATGATCGGATCACCTTAGGAAGGGTGAGATGGGATGGTTTGTTGGTGGTGGGGGTTTGTGGGATGGGTTGTTGGTGGTGGGGGTTTGTGGGATGGGATGGTTTGTTGGTGGTGGGGGTTTGTGGGATGGGATGGTTTGTTGGTGGTGGGGATTTGTGGGATGGGTTGTTGGTGGTGGTTTGTGGGATGGGATGGTTTGTTGGTGGTGGTTTGTGGGATAGGATGGTTTGTTTGTGGTGGTTTGTGGGATGGAATGGTTTGTGAGGTGATGGTGTGTGGAAGGATGGTTTGTGAGATAATGGCGTGTTGAGTGATGGTTTTTAAAGTGGGGTGATGGCGTGTAAGGTGATGATTTGTGGGATAATGGTTTTTGGGGTGAAGGTAGTGGCAATTGTATTTCAGAAGTTGTCAACGTAACGGTATTCGTGGTGGTTACTTAGATGTTCAGAGTAGAGATGGCATGAGTGTAAAGATGATGGTATTCATAACTGCTATAATAGTTTAAATAAATACTAAGAAAGAAGATTGAAATGGTTATCTGGAGTTGATATTGGGTTTAAAATAGCTTAAATCAGTTTCGGGTGCTTTTATCAGTCAGTAAAACATCAATCATGAATAACGAAAGAAACGGATTTCAATACTCTTGTTTCTCAGACACACGAAATCTATTCTGAAACTCAATCTTGAAATTCAAAACTTAATTCTAAATTGTCTTTAAATTATTTCCAAAATTAGATTTAAATCTGACAATAAACTAATTACAGGCCTCTCCACAGCACGATTATGCAGGCACAGGGCATGAGGCAATCAGATAAGGAACAATATTGAAACCAGGTGTAAAGTTACTTGACAGATTAAGCTTAAATCGGTTTTTATCAACTAACATTAAAAGAATATACCACTTATTTCATTTTTAATGAATTGTTTTTATTGTAACAACGTTATCATGTCTATATAATCCTACTTTCCATTATCATCAACTACACCGATATAATTTTCATCATCAAAATTAATCCCAACATCATCATCATCACCATTAATCCCAACATCATCATCATCACCATTAATCCCAACATCATCATCATCACCACAATTTATATCATCATTATCATCACCTTCTCAAATAGCTGCTTTCCGGTGGTTGACGATTCGATGGTGAATTCCAGATCAGTGTCGACTGTGGACACCAGAACTTTTGTCTGCACAAAGAAATATACCAATGAGATAATTGCTGCCACCACCACCATGAACATTATCATCCCTATCATGATACTTATTAGGATGATTTGAAGTGAAGAAAAGTTATTGAAATCGTTGCTACATATGCAAGGCTTATCGTCACTGATAGCAAATTATCCTTGCCTCCTCGCTGCCTAACGAAACTTGTGAAATTTTGCTTTTTTTGGAGAATTGCATGCTTCGCTTTGTAGGGTGACATTTTACTGTTGAGCATGTAGAAATTGTCATATTTTAAAAAGTTGAATATTGTTTTAAATCTTTAAACTTTCGTAGAGAGATTTTTTATCAGGTGAGTTCTTGAGAGATGGCGAGCTTGAATACACAACTCATAGTTCAAATTGTGGGCTCGAACAAGTTGATTTCAGTTTTTAAATTAGGATTAAGGATATTTTACAGGCATAAATGAACCAACTTTAAAATATCTATTTTTTCTATTTCAAAATAGTTTACAAACTAATTGGGGGGCAATTCTTCTCAAAAAAGATCTGTCTTCATATCATAAGAATCTTTAATTACTTGAGAGTATATCGGTTAAATCCTTCAACTTGTCTTATTTTCATAACAAACCCCCCTTAGTTATAACTTTAGAGATTTAAAAGTATTTTTAAACGCTTTTCTAAAATTATGTTTAATTCGTTTTTATTTAGACATGTTTCATATACAAATAAAGTTATATCTTATTAAAAAAAGCTTTGCAACAGTTTTCTGAAAAATTAATGCATATTACGTTACAAAGTTTGGCCGCTATAAATCAACCAGGGCTTAATTTTCTCTTTAAAAACCCTTTTAATTCCTCGATAAACTGAAAAACCTATTTGAGCACTTTCATGGAAATAATATTAAGTAAAGGATTCACAAGAAGTGACATAAATGCTGTTTCCATATAGTTATGATTACCCTTGTAGCTCATGTGTAAATAACTTTTATAATGTAATAAAACACTTTAAATTACTTTTAATTAATTTAAAAATCTATTTTTTGATTAATTTATGACATCAAAAAACAAATTAATTTTGATTAATGCCGTGAACTTTGGAAATTAATATTGACAATGTCGAGCTAATAAATAAAGAAACAATAACACACTCACCACTTTTGGCATTTTTGATGTTTTGTGAACTTTTTAACAACTTAAAAATCGTTATTCAGTGGCAAAAACAACTTTGAAGGTAAGACAGTCGTTTCAAGTGAGTGAGAGCCTTGATGGTATTTTGGATTGATAGAGAAAGAGGCCGTCTAAAGTTGGAGTGCTCTGCTCAAGTTTCTATTCGAAACTAACTTATCTACACCTATGAGATTGCTAGCTTTTCTTGAATTTATATAAATATTATCGAGTTTATAGTTTCATTATTTCTATTATTTTGTTATTTGAAACAAATTTTTATTCTATTTTCTTAGCGATGAGGCAAGTCGTTATTATTAACTTTTTCGAGTAGGCAGCTGTAAAGGTGAAATAGATGTAACGCAGTAGTCCCACTCATCAAACTGCCTTGCATATAGACGTGCATCTAAGTCTGAAAGTAATCTCATATGACTACACAAACTCAACTCTTTAATGTTGCATGTATACATACACACACACATAAGCACACCGAAATATATACTTAGATATACAAATACAGGTACCTTAAAATACAGGTATATAATAATTTACCGGTATGATCACACATCTAGTTGGTATTTTTTATATGTATTTATGGTATGGCCATTAACTGAGACGAAAATGAGAAAAATACTAAAAAGATTGAAGAAAAGAATAAAGAAGTTTAAAAAAAGTGAAAAGTGTCTATGTCGACATATCATTGAGAACTGGATATGTTATTTTCAACAAAAAGCAAAATGTCTTGTAATTTATAAAAATTATTCCAAAAAGTAAAAAAAACTAGTTTTTATTTCAAATATGAAATAAAAACTCTATCTTAGAACGGGTGGTGAAGATGATGATGATGATGATAAGGATAAGAAGATGACTAAGACATCACATTACCAACACCATTACGATGAAGTGATGAAGTTAGTAACTGGGTATGAGAGCTTTTGAGAGCTTGCCAGTAAAGCGTAGAATCGGAAACTCCATTACTAATCATCGTTTATCATCGCCTATCACCCTTCGTCGGAATCTTATCTCTTTATTATTTGGCATTAAGATAGCATGCTTGAGAAGGCTGCAAGATTGGTTATTGGCCTAGAAACAATTAATCTAGAATCTTAGTTTTAGTATAATTCATTATATTAAAAATACTCATCGAGGAATCTTCGATGATTGACCACTACATTCTCAACTTCTCCTCGCAAGTCTTGACCATCTGTTCCGGAAGACTCGAAGAGTTGGCAAATGGGTGGTTCGAAAGGGCTGGAAGGCAACACTGAAGTTGAATGATTGGTGAACTCTATGGGTCACATGACCAGAAAATTTCTGTACTCCAAAGAGAGGAAAAAAAAGGTTTAAATTACGAGAATAATCTATGAAAATGAGTGAGTTAATAACAAGAGCCTTATAGCTCTAATTAGAAAATTCATCTAAAAAGTAACAATCATATCAATTATGAGTGAAATTAGTACTATTTTAGTAAAGATTTGTAATTCTAGTAGAAGTATCACAAAAATAGTAGCAGTAGTATTGCAAGCGACACTGTATATTTGAACTTAATTTGCATAGACCGACTGAAGCTGGAATGCGGATAGTGAAGTTGCTTGCCACCAGTTTATTTAAAACCTTAAAAACTTGTCTTTCATCTAAGGGGGAACAAATTTGGTTTTGTTTTTTGATATGCAGTTGTTTTTATTATGTGGTTGTCCACTTAGTTAGAAAATATTTGAAAATAATTATACTTTTTTTAATAAATTTTAAAAACTTTTCTTAACATTTTTTATTCAGACTAAAAGGTACGGATTTGTCTTGAAAAAGCACAAAGTTTCCCACTAAAAGCCACACTCTATCTCATCTTGCTAAAAAAAGCTTTCGTTCACTTCCCAAACCAACCTACAGACTTCGAATGATGTAACAATGTTACATTGTAGCAATATACTTTTCACCTTTAAACTATATTTTTTTTATTCGGTGAAAATATATTTGAGTTGTTCGATCTCAACTGAACCATCTCTGGAAAGCCAGGTCATCAATCAATTCCTCAAACAGTTTTTAAAAGCTAATAGAATAACATTTAATAAAAAATTAAAGTAATTTATTCCTTCAAGGATGGAAAACCATTGTGTGAGAAAAAGACAAAAATAGACAGCTATAAAGTTAAATAAAATGTGTTTATATGCCTAATCAGTCTTGCAAATCAAAAAACGAGCTTTTGAGATATACGACAGAGTATTAATACATTCTTATTACAAGTGAAAAATATATTTATATCAAGCTAATGGTTTATTAAACCATCAAAAAATAGTTCTTCAGCATCTGATGAAGGCTGAGAAAGATTTTTATACACAAAGCGCGCTTTTCTCTTCCACAAATTCTATATTTCAAAAATTAAATATACCAATTTTAATGCAACTAAGAATATATTCTAAACAACGTCATATTTGTTTAACAACTTTAAGCCCAGTTTCAAAAAAACGGAAAATTTTTGCCAGTATTTTCATACTAATTTATATGAGCAAAAGAATATGAAATAAATAACATCTTTTTCAAATAAGATGAAAAATATTTGTGTTAAGTTCAATAAGTTTTGCTCTTGCAAAAATGCTTTTTCGTAAACAACTCAAAAACCGTTTTTTGGCTTTGATTGTAGCTGCTTTAATACTTTTGAAGGTCTTCCATTACAGCAATAAGTTGACAAGATTGCTTCATTTGCCATCAAATAACCACATTCGAGGGCCCCACGTGTATGAAAATGAGGCATGTCAACCGCCTTTGAACTTTTTAAAAGATTTTATTGAAATTTGAAAAATAAAAAAGCTGTTTTTTTATATTTCGAAATAAATGGTTTTGAGTTTATTCGAAGTTCTGTCAAAATCATGTATATTTTTTCCTATTCACGTAGTCTTTTCATGCAAAACCTCAAATTATATCCAGTCTCACCTTCAGCACTTCACCAAAATATTATCCTCTCCAGGTAGACCTCAGGATCATAGTGATAACACACAACCGTCACGAAAGCTTGAAAAAGCTTTTAAACTCCATAGAAAGCATCCATCTGGACGGGGACACTGCGGCTTTGGAGATTTGGATCGATCTAGACGAAAACGGAGCTGTACACAACCTCACCCTAGAAGCGGCCAATAACTTCACTTGGTCTAAAGGTTTTTAACAAATTTTCTATAAATTTAAATTGATCCTATAATATTATTCATTAAAAGCCTATACAAATGTACACAAATAAATTTTTACATATTCAAAAATAATAATAAAATCAAAAGGTCCTACCAGAGTTCACGTGCACCCAGCTAACGTGGGAATACTGGGACAGTGGATAGACACATGGAGACCGTTGAGTGCTCCTTCCTTCCGTCCCTTCTTTCCAGAAACAAGAAAAGTCGAACATGCCAGACGAAACAAAGCGTCTTCTGGAACTACTTCTGATACTATCAATCAATCCAAAAAAACAACAGCAGGCCCTACAACCACTGTCTATCCAAACATCGACAATTCTTTCATTACAAACCGTGAAATAGCACTGATTCTGGAAGACGACATGACCGTCTCACAGCACGCCTACCGCTGGCTCAAAGCAGTGCACAAGAAGTACAGCAAGAGACGAGATTTTGCTGGGGTTACTCTCTACAGCAACTCCGTCACGTCGCATAATAACTTCAAACGACTCATTGGTTAGTTGAATGGTTTAGTTTTTTTTAGAATCTTGTGAGCTTCAAACAACATAGAAGACGAATATTCATTCTAATTATTTTTAAAAGACTCTGAAATATTAATTTTCCCAACTCTTGCACTTTTTCAGTGTATTATTTAATCTTATTGCTTTTATTATTTTGAAAAACCCCATAATTACATTTCTAAAATCATTCGGTTTAATTCTCTGCCCCTGTTCACGCTTTGTGATTCTGAAAATTTGCAGAAAAAATCTAATAAACTTATTTGTTCCATGAATAACTAAAGTTTATTTGACCATCGTTACTAACGAAGCCCCGAAGAACCATTCCGCTCTCATGTACGTTGCGATCGGCACGTGGGGTTTCTCTCCCAGCCCTCATTACTGGTTTCTTTTCCAGGTTATTTCGCTTTTCATTTAGTTTCATATTTAATAACTAACTTTTTTCTTTGTTATCTTTTTTCTATTGGTAATTCCACTTTATTATTGTATCTACTTAAACAATGATATATTATGACAAACTTTTTCTATATAAAAATTGTAGTTCGACTTTTCATAAGTTGTAGACTTTTTATTAAATATTTATCTTATGCCACAAACGTGGCTAATCCAAAATATTTAAAAACAGCTTGAATTCCTTAAATCTTAAAGCTCAGCAATAGATACTGAATAGCTTTCCAGCTTGTATTTTATTCTTTCTTATAGATCATTTCAATTTCATAACGTTTGAAACATTTTGTCGGCATATTCGACTACAGGACTGGTACCATTGGAAGCAGAACAGCCAAAACAGCAGCACATTTTGGCCACTGGTGCCAGGCGCACTGCCCTCTTACTGGTTCGAGATTTTTCTCGAGTCGGGTCGTGAGAATAGCATGTGGAGCATGTGGTTCATCTACTTCAGTGAGATGATGAATCTGTTCACTGTCTATAGGTTTGTTCTCTGTCTATAGGTTTGTTCTCTGTCTATAGGTTTGTTCTCTGTCTATAGGTTTGTTCAAGTTTTATAGTCTTCGTGCGTGACGAACTAGTTGTACTAGTTGTTTCAATGTGCTTATCGCTTTGCAAATAATTTAACTTTTTTACGAATAAAAAATTAATGACATAACTATTCGTTATAATCTAATGTTCATTCATCCATCCACGCAGCAACATAGAGAACGTAAGAGAAGACCCACAATCAGCATTGGGCGTGAACAGAGAAGAAGTGGGACTACATTTCCCCCGCAAGGGATCTGACAAGTACGAACTGTTACTACAACACTGGGATCGGCACTGGGAAGATATCTTACCCGATGAACCCGTCAAGTTTGGATGGAGTGGCGAAGTTTTGGACGACGTTGAATGAGGCTCAGATATTTAATATGATAATAGTTTAAAAGTAAATGAAGAAAAAAATAGTTTTAAGTTTAGTTTAGATGTAAGGTTTGGATGGATGGGCGAGGTTTTGGACAACGTTGTATGAGGATTATATGTTTTTTTCTAATTCTAAAATTTCTAATTTTCAAACCCCTATTTTCTTATCTTTGTTTTTAATGTTTAAATGAACATACTAATATTTTAAAGTTTGAGTCTTTAGGTTAAATGCTGCTCGAACATTTGAAAAACATGTTTTGAACCTAATTTCAGTCATGAACGTTTTTTTTCAATCCATTGATTTTTTCTATTTATAATAATACTATAGTATAATATTTAGAAAAAATGCAATTGTTTATTTTAAAATAATGAAACTGGCTGAAAATTTCAAGTGTTTTTTCAAATGCGACTAAAAACTAAAAATTAAAAAATCATAATGGTCAGAGTCTCAGTGGCTGCTCAGTGGATTGGGAACATTTTGAAACTCCATGTGTGATTGAAAAATTGAAAACTTCAAGACATTCTCAGGCGTTTGCATGTTTTGAGGTCTATGCAACTTCATGACTTAGCGTTTTCGCCGCAACCTATTGTGTCAAAACCCTTTGTAAATGCTTAAACTTTTAAAATGTTCTAAACGCTAGTGAAAGTGTGAACTTTTCAACGCTTCGATTGGAGAGATTGATTGGCAGTGTGCCATTACACGGAAGAGGCAAGGTGCAGTGGTGTGCAGCTTGATGGAGTGATTTGCAAGAGCTTTGATGGATTAAGGGACTAGTGGGCGGATGATGAAGCTAATGGATTAATTAATTAAAATAAATTGATTTAAAAAATGTAAGTGAAAATATATAAAACAAAAATTAGCAAAAATAAAAAAAATCTTTTTTTTTATTAAAACGGGGCTGAAATGAATGGATAGATGGATTGGTGGATGAGTGCTTTGGAGGAGTTGATGGGTGGAGAAACAATATCTTGTGGAATGTTTGATGGCAAATGTTGACTGGAAAGACTGAAGAATGCTCTAATTGGAGGTGATGGAACTGTGGGGGTGTGGATGGTAGAGGGGTTGGTGATAGCAGTGTGGTAGTGTGGATGGAAGAGAGGGTGATGATGGAACTGTAGTGGGAGTTTAGTGGTGTAGATGATAGAGAGGGTGGTGGTGAAGTGGTTGTAGAAGTGAAGTGGTAAAGGGGTGTATGCTGCGATGTTGGTGGTTGCAATGGTGATGATTCAGTGATGGTAATTTACTAGTAGTGGCAGTAAAGTAGACGACTTTCTGATACTGTTGTGCTAGAGTTTAGAGTGTAGTAATAGAGTATCAATGCTTTTGGTGATTATGTTGGTTCATTTTTTGGTGAGCTGTGATAGTTTTAGTAATGATGGTGGTGCTAATGCTTTCGTTGATTACAATACATTAGCATTTGTTTTTAAATTCAGTTTTTTCAAAACATTTTTTTAAAGTTTCACTCTTAAAAGCTGCGTGCAGACATTTTTCATTTTTACTTAAGGCTGCTCAGAGTTTTTAAAAGACTTTCGAGCTACTGTTTCCAAGATAAAACTTAGAAACTGAAAAGAATTAAAGACCTTTGCATGAAGCTTTTTTGCATCTCAGACAATTAATCATTCTGTGAAACGCTTCATTCTTAAGAATTTCTCAGAAACAGCCATGACTGGGATCGAAATTGGGACAGAATTTTCACTTTTCATTCTTCAACCTTTTTCAAATGACCATTAGCATTTTGTTCTTTTTAGTGAAATTAAGAAGAAAACATTTTTTTGAAAAAAATGTTTTTTTCTCAGACTGTAATTATTGTGTGACTCGTAAAAATAAATTTATTTCCATTTCCATTACAGGTACACAAAATAGAACAAACCTTTAGAACGTAATGATTCAGATAAATAAATCAATAAAAATGCTTTTTCAGTGTATACAACAATTTTAATAATTAAACAATTTTTTTAATGCGTGAACAAAAAATGTAAAATCAAAAAAAAAAGTCTCCACGCAGTGACATTGTCGGGTTACTTGGTCCTGGAGTGATGGAATTGTGCGAGTCAATGTTCAAGTCAGCTCATGTCGAAAATGGCAAGATGTTGCAATGAACCTAGTTTCAGCGGTTTTTTGGCTTTAAAAGCCTTTAAACTGCAATTTTTTATTTCACAAATAAATAAAAATTTCAAAAAGTTTCAACAGTAACAATAAATAAATAAAAGTGTTAAAACGATATAATATAGTATATTCTTATAAAAAAATAATTCAAATTAAATATATAATATATTATAATACTATGTTTAAAATTTTGATATATTTTATAATTATGATAAAATATATCAACATTTTCTGTGTTTATATAATTTCACCACTCCCCCATTTCCTTCTCCACCCCATCAACGATCAGAGAAAGGACCGTTGGTCTTAAGAGAAAAGAGTCTCAAAGAACAAGACTTCATCTTTCTCCGCAGTCGCCTGCAGTTTGAAGGCCTCAATCGATTCGCTGGTGCAGGTGCTTTGTGGAAGATTCGTTCCAAAAGAAAGCTCAAATTAGGTGGATAACACATGAGACTTGAACTGAGAAAAACCGAATTATAAAAAAAAGTAAATCGAAAACAAGAACAAAAAGCCTGAAAGAAATACCGGAAATGAAAAGAAGATACCAAAGACTGAAAATAGAATTTTTATTAAAAAGTTGTTCGCTGCGGCGGAGGAAGAAAAGAACTTCCGGTGGTTGGAGCGGAAGTCGCGTTTGAAGTCGCGCGAGAGGACGTGGTTCGCTGTGGAGATGCCGCTCGACGTCTTGTCGTCGTGTCTCCTCCTTCCGGTCTGAGTGTCTGCGTGAGGTGGGGGAGGTGAACACACACACACACACACACACACACACACACACACACACACACACACACACACACACACACACACACACACACACACACACACACACACACACACACACACACACACACACACACACACACACACACACACACACACACACACACACACACACACACACACACTTACAACACACACACAAACATATATACACACACCACTAGTGAAAGGTACAAAGCTTGCAGTGGCTGTGCTGGACGCCACGCCATTGTCGACCACGAGACTGTAGTTTCTGAGGTTCTCAGCGGCCACCTGCCTCACAAACAACCTCACCTGCCACCAATTCTTGCCTCCTTTCTGTGCGTGTAGTGTGGTTGGTGTGGCTGTGGTGGTTGGTGTGGCTGTGGTGGTTGGTGTGGCTGTGGTGGTTGGTGTGGCTGTGGTGGTTGCTGTGGCTATGGTGGATTTGGTGTAGTTATGGTGGATTTGGTGTGGCTGTGGTGGATTTGGTGTAGTTATGATGGAATTGGTGTGGTTGTGGTGGAATGTGTGATTGATTTTGTTCTCACGTGGATGGTGTAGTGGAGTTTTTGTGGTTGAGGTTATACTTTTCGTTGCGATGAGATTTATGTTTTTAATAAAATAGTCTTGGGGTGTATGTGGGTAGATGTGGAGTTGGTGGGGGTGTGGTTGTATTTTTCATTCTGATGATAAGCGTATTTTTAGCACAATTGTCTTGGTGGTGTGGGTGGATGGGGAGATCATAGTGATTTCATGAGTGTAATTGTGGTAGCTAAGGAAGCTATCGTGTGTATGGTCTATGGTGTACTTGTAGGGTAGCTTTTAAAGAAAATTAAGTTTCACCAAAGATGTACGTCTATTGAGTTCATTCAACCCTTTTTATGCATGTACCCATGCACCTATGCATCCATCCATCCATCCACCCATCCATCCATCCATTCATCCAACCAACCATCCAGATGGTCCAAAGACCCTGCTTAATTTCTCCCTCGGTGAGTGATGTTCCGGAAGTGTCTAAAATCCAGAAAATGGCGACCGGAAAAGGTTTGCAGGTCACGTGGCACACCAAGTAGGCGTTCTTGTCGGCCAATTGGGTGACGGTGTCCCAGCACGTGATGACGGGTGAGTCTGCAAAGGTGGTGTTCAATGATGCCGGAGTTACATATTACAATTGTATATGTGTGTGGAGAGATTTTTTGTGTGTAAACTGACTCTATAGTTAATATAAATGATCAAAAAACTTTTTCATGAAATAATAGTCTTATTAAAATTATTTGTAATTTAAAACAACATTTACAATGCACACAAATTGATATTTTAAATTTATAAAACGAAAACTAAAAGAGTTAAGTATTCCTATTATGCACACGTTTGAACGACAATGAACAGGAAATTAATTATTTTAAAATCGGAAAAATTGAGAAAATCTAAAATACTGATACTTTTGCATCAGGCTGACACCGCCCTAATCTCTCTAAGCATTCATCCATCCATCATTCACTGTCTCTTTCTACATCCCTGAAATCATCTTTTCTCACCCGAAAACACTAACAATTTTTATTTCTCCATTCTTTCTCTACCTCTCCATTCATCTATCTCAACAAATCTATTCTTTTTTCCCTCTATCCCACTATTCATCCATCCGTCCACTACCTACACTCCATCCATCCATCTGAACAACTCAACCCACCTTCTCCTCCTCCACTTCTCCCTCCCATTCACACTCACAATCAACGTCCAGTGTGTAGACGACAGCGCGGGAATCGAAGCCAGGACCCCAGGACGAACACACCAAGACGGCACCATCGTCCTCCTTCTGCACCTGCTCGTGTGTCGTCCTTCATCTCTCTAGTTGCCTTTCATGCCACACACACGCACGCACACACACACACACACACACACACACACACACACACACACACACACACACACACACACACACACACACACACACACACACACACACACACACACACACACACACACACACACACACACACACACACACACACACACACACACACACACACACACACACACACACACACACACACACACACTTACACACACGCACACACACACACACACACACACACACACACACACACACACACACACACACACACACACACACACACACACACACACACACACACACACACACACACACACACACACACACACACACACACACACACACACACACACACACACACACACACACACACACACACACACACACACACACACACACTTACACACACACACACACACACACACACACACACACACACACACACACACACACACACACACACACACACACACACACACACACACACAATGCCGAAAAGTTTTCTGATCAAAGCACATCATTCAGTATAGATTAATTCATTTTCTACACAAAAAGTAAAATATAAAAAATAGGAAATGAATAAATCAAAAGTAAATTGATTCTTAAGAAAACAAAATGAAAACGGAAATAGACAAAAAATAGAAGAAAAAAATCTAATAAATAAAAATAAAAATAAACAGCCAGAACGACGACTACAACAACAACGACAACGACAACTGAACTGTTAGTCTCCCCGACATGACTTCCTTCTTGAAACGAATGCTCCTCATCCCCACGTGACCGGAAGTCACATGCGAGGTCACGTGGTGGTGGAAGAGGGCGGTGACGTCATGCAAGGAGTGGAAGAGTGGTGGCGAGAGAGGCGGTTCGTTGTTGTTGTGTAGTTGTTGGGAGGGTGGTGGAGTGTTGTTGTTGTCGTAGTTGTAGTTGAAGTGGGAAGTTCTGTTTTGAAAATGGAAATTGTTGTTGTAGAAGAAGTTTTTGTTGTTGTTGCTGTGGGAAGTTTGAGAGCTGGAATGGTGGTTGTTGTTGTTGTTGTTGGTGTTGTAGTTGGCTTCGGCTGGAGGTTTGTGGTTGTGGTTTTGTTGTGGTGGCTGCTTGTGCAGTCGTTTGTTCAGGTAGGCAAGCAAGGATTCCTCGAAAGTGTTGTCAACAAGGTTACTTTTATCATTATTATTATTGTTTTTATGATTTTTGTTGTTGTTATTATTAACATTGTTATTGATGTTGTTATTAATTTGTTTACTGTGTGGATCTGAAAGTCTCTGCAAGGAAAAGTAAGGCAGTTCGAAATGGTTTGATGATGATGATGATGATGATGATGATGATGATGATGATGATGGCGATGATGATGATGATGCTAAAGTTGAAAAAGATGAAAAAGATGACGAAAACAAGTCTGATGACGAAGATGATGATGATGATAATGGTGATGATGATGATGGTGATGATGATGATGATGATGATGATGATGATGATGATGATGATGATGATGATGGCGATGATGATGATGATGAAGACGGTCTGGCTATGTGGAGCATGAGGAGGTTGTGTTGGAAGTGGGCGACGGAGGCGCAGGAGAGGATGTAGGAGTGGGACTGAGTCATCTTCATGAGGCCCTCTGCTGTGAGAGAGGAGGAGGGAAGGATGGAGGGAGGGATGAAGGGAGGGATGGAGGGAGGGATGGATGGAGGGATGGAGGGAGGGATGGAGAGAGGGATGGATGGAGGGATGGAGGGAGGGATAGAAGGAGGGATGGATGGAGGGATGGAGGGATGGATGGAGGGATGGAGGGATGGAGGGAGGGATGGAGGGAGGGATGGATGAAGGGATGGAGGGAGAGATGGAGGGAGAGATGGATGGAGGGATGGAGGGAGGGATGAAAGAAGGGATGGATGGATGGAGGGAGGGATGGAGGGAGGGAGGAGGGAGGGAGGGATGGATGGATGGAGGGATGGAGAAGGAGGGAGGGATGGAGGGAGGGATGGATGGAGGGATGGAGGGAGGGATGGATGGAGGGATGGAAAGAGGAGGAGGGAGGGATGGAGGGAGGGATGGATGGAAGGAGGTACAGATGGAAAGAGAGGAGGAGGGAGGGATGGAAGGAGGAGGGATGAAAGAGGGAGAGAGGGATGAAAGATTGAGAGATGAAGAGGGTGTAGGGGTGAGGGGTGTAGAAATGAAAGGATGGAGGGGTGGAGAGATGGAAGGATGGAGGGGTGGAAAGATGGAGGTATGGAGAGAACGATGGATGGAAAAATGAATGAATTGAAGAATGATTTCAGGTTTTCCAAATTTAAAAAAATGTTTAGTTAATAAAATGCGTGACAGAAAGGAACGTCTAATTGATTAATGATAACGACTGAAACGAGTGTGCTTTGAAAGAAAAGAAACTGTAAATTTTCAAAATAGGATAAATTCAAAAATATTTAATTTTAAAATCTTAAACATTAGTTGAGATGATCATTGTTTCAAAAGCTCCCATAAACGAAAAAAAGCGAAACATCTTTATTACTTTGGACGTGCAGATGGAAGGTGGAGTTGTTGATGGTGAGGAGGTCGTCACGGCAGTCTGGTGGCTCGTGCAGTCCTTCTCGCTGCTTCTGGTGGTCGTGGTCGAACGAGGAAAAGTCGTTTGTGGAATGTGAGAGGGGTGCTGGTGCTGGTGGGAAGAATTCTCGAATGGGCTGGTTGGGTGATGATGAAGGTGATGGTGGTTGGACTGGAAAAGATTCTTGAATGGGCTGATTGGTTGATTTTTTGTTGCTTTCTGTGAAGGGTTTGTGCGTGTGAGATGAGGCGGTGTTTTGAGAAGTCGGTATGTTTTGGATGGGATGTTGTAGATGTAGTGTATGTTGTTGGGGATAATGTTGTTTTTGTAATGTAGGTTCTTGTAAGGAGTGTTGTTGTTTTTGTAATGTAGGTTGTTGTAAGTGTTGTTGTTCTTTCTGTTGTGGATGTTCTATTTGTTGATTTTGCACTTGTGGTTGATGTTGCGTTTGTTGCTCTCGCGAGGGTGCTAGCGGGCGATAATTGCCTTCATAAAACTGCATGGCGATGCTTTGATGTCCCCGCAAGAAGATTTTTTTCCTCACGTTGTGTTTGTGGAGTTCTTCTATCAAGCGACGCTGCTTGCTCTGTGATGATGGCATGTCGTTCAGATCTGGAAACGACTGCTTTTGTCGGTCGTGTTGGTGATGTTGATGTCGTTGGAGTGTTTGTTGCTGATGTTGTTGTTGATGTTGATGTTGTTGTTGATGTTGTTGTTGTTGTTGATGTTGATGTTTTCGTTGCGAAAATAGTTGAGAATGTTGTTGTGAGACGTTTTGTTTTTGTTTCGGAATGAGGGTATAGCTGCTTAGAGTGAGTTGCAGCGAGGAATCTGTTAGGAGAGGTTGTCAATACCAATCTGCATTCTTTTCTCTTCGCCATCGCAGACTGAATTAATTCGGTACACACGCACCTACACACACACACACACACACACACACACACACACACACACACACACACACACACACACACACACACACACACACACACACACACACACACACACACACACACACACACACACACACACACACACACACACACACACACACACACACACACACACACACACACACACACACACACACACACACACACACACACACACACACACACACACACACACAAACACACACAAACACAAAACACACACACATAAGCACACACATAAACACAAACACATAAACACACACAAACAAACAATCACATATATACAAAGTGATGAAAGCGGAAAACAAATTGGTGATAGAATTTCACGGTAGAAAACGCACCAATGACGTTCAAGACATGAGTCACGTGGCAAAGTGTCAGCGAATTAGAGTCCTTTATTTGACACGTGTAATTGGCGTTGTCAAGGGTGGTTAGGTCTGGCAAGGTGGTTGTCGAGGAGTCAGTCAAGAAATATGGTGTTTTTGTGCGATGGTGTGTGCTAGAGTGATGGAAGTGATGAGAGTGAGCTAGTTTAGTGGTTGTGGAAGTGTGTTGAGTGGTACAGTGGTGATATAAAAGGATGATTATCAATTATTTCAAAAAGAAAAATACATTTTGGCGTTAAAATTTTCAATTTTTATAAGAAAAAAACCAAAGATGAATGCATGAAGGGGTGGAGAGGGTGTGAGAAAGATCTTTTGATCGTTCCAGGGTTTGGTATTTACTTTGCTGAAAGGCTCAAGAATGAATTGGATGGCAAATACAAAGATAGTGCGGTGAATCGAAAAAGAAAAAACAACTAGGAATTAAGTGAAAATGGGAAAAATGAAAATCTAGAAAGTTATAAAAGGATAGCGTGCGAATATTGAAAGGACTAAATTTTATGAAATAAGGAAAGTAATAGTGAGATAAAAGAAATAGCAGTTATGAATCTTAAACATCCAGCTTAAACCTTTAAATCTTACTTAGAATCGTGAGGGGCATATCATAGAAACTGCTTCGGCCACCACCACTACTACTACCAAGACCACCACTACTACTTCTACCATCACCACCACCACTACTACTACTACTCCTAGTTTTATTGATATTAATATAGCTACTATCATCATAATTTCTTCCATTTCTGACTTCATCATAATTCTCCTCTCCATTCCTCATCTGATGATCACTCACTTCGTCATCATTCATGCCATTAAGGAGTTTGTTATTTTTATTATTATTATTATTATTATAATTATTATTATAGTTTTTATCATAATACTTATTATCATTGTTATCATTGTTGTTGTTGTTGTTGTTGTTCATCACAAGCTCCACAATATGGCGGTCCTGACTGGAGAATGGTTCATTTATGCTGCCCATAACGTTGATCTGCAATGCAGGGATGGGTGGATGGATGCATGGATGGATGCATGGATGCATGGATGGATGGATGCATAGATGGAAGGATAAATATATGGATGGAAGGATGGATGGATGGATGAACGGATGGATGCATGGATAGATGGATGGATGGACACCTGCACTCTCTCGGACAGCTGTTCCTTCCACCAGATGACGGGCAGGACGAAGAAGTCAAAGTCTTGAGCCTCGAAGACGCAGTGCAGTGTGACCGCCTCTCCCCACGCCCTCGCCACCCTCGCGTCCTGCGTCAGCATCCTCACCAGCGTGCCTTTGAGAGAATTTTAAATGAAAGTATAAAATAGTGCCTCTTGAGTGTGTTTTAAAGGTTGCGAAAGTTTTTAAAACCTATTTAGTTCGTGAAAACTTTTTTTTCCGCCAAAAACACAGTGTTTATAAAGGAAAGAGTGCTTGAAAACGTGTGTTAGCAAATGAAAATTATTTTAAATTTTGTATTTCAAAGCTTTACAAAAATAATTCTATAATTAACATTCAAATTGAAAATAATTATGAAATAAATTAGGCCAAAAAGTTGAAAAAAAGTACAAAAGAGCCTTTTAAAACATCGCCAAGCTTTATGGCTTGAAAAGCTCCAACTTTTTATTTGTTGAAACCAGATCAATTATTTAAAATCCAATTTTAAAATAAAGCTTTCAAACTCATTATACAAAGAAAAATATATAGTTCTGAAGTACGATATATGTCATTGGAAATTGCTGGAAAAGCTTGAGAACAGTGAGTGATGACCACATCCAGAAACAAATTATTCATGTAATTTGAAAGTTTAATGCTTTTTAGACTAGAATAACCTTTTTTAAATTTTAATTTAAGTTTTTCAAAACGTCGTTTAGTGAAAAAAACAACTCAAGACAAAAAAACAGTTTCACATCAAAAATATGTTTTTTGGTTGTTTTTATGCACAATGTGTTGCAGGCGCAGAAACTTTTAATTACTATGATTTATGAAACTTAAATAAATGTACTAAAACCAACATAAAAATATGAAAATTAGGAATATAAAAAATCAGTTGAATAAAAAATTACAATAAGTTCAAAGTAAATATTGAGAAAAAAAAAACAAAAACAAAAAACATTTTTGGTATCGTGAGCAAAGCTTAAGTCGTTTTTTATATAAACAATATTTTTATTCTATTACACAAGTACAGTCAATACATTTGCATGCATGATTTTAAAATAATAATTACTAGAAATAGTAATAAACCGTCGATAGAATTAAGTATTCATATTTTTTAGTTTGTTTTTGACCGTTATTTTTCTATTTTGTTGTTTTTTTTTTCTTTTTTTGTGTTTTTCTAGTTTTAATGTTTTTTTTATTATACCATTATTTTCAATTATTTATTTTTATACTTTTTTTTATCAATTTGTTTCTACTCAAAGTTGAATGAATTTAAATCAGCAAAACCAAACCAAACTATCATTTACCAACTCATGAAACACCAATATACAAACCCAATATACAGACATCCCACAGTTTCATCTCACCAAATCTCAACTCCCATTCAAACCACCCCAAACCAGCCCAGATTACCTTAGACCACACCAGACCACCCAGACCAACCCCAGACCACCCCAAACCACCCAGACCACTCCAGACCACCCAGACCAACCCCAGACCACCCCAGACCATTCCAAACCACCCAGACCACCCCAGACCACCCCAAACTTCCATCATTCTCGTTCCTTCACCCCTTTCCCTCCACTCACTCATCAATCATGATTCTCAACAACCTGGCATGCAAGCCTTTGAAACTCCCCTCTAGCTACACTCTTCTCACACCAAGCTACTCAAAACATCAACATGAATTCTTTATTAAACCTTCTTAGAATTTATTCCATGAATTATTTTCGTTTTAATATCTGTCAAATAACTATTTAAAATATAAATTTTTATTTTATTTCATATGTCTCATATCAACAACGAGCCACTTAATCTCCAATTAATTTCTTTTCCCACCATCCCGCCCAATCCATTCACACCACTCTTTCACACTCTCAACCCTTTCAATGATTAATCTTTTTCTTTTGAAATTCTGAAATCGTTTATGAAACTTAACTTCTAGACTTACTGTTTACGCCACAGTGTTTTTAGAAATATTTTGTTTCGTTTTTGTTATTGTTTTTATTATTTTTACATTGTTTTTCACAATTAAGAATATTAAAAATTGTAAAATATTTATTTTAACACTTTTAAAGTTTTTATATTTATATTTCAGCTTACAAAAATTATTCGCTAAATAATTTGTTTAGGGATTCAAAATTTTATTTCAAAATTTGGCCTCTAATTGATGACTTCTATTCAAATTCTATCACTCATTTTCCTATTATATATATTTCTAAATTTCTTAAATTATTATTAAAACGAAAAAATATTATTAAATAATGCTTCCAATAAATGTAAAGACAAATTCCATTGATTAAATCGTGTTCAACTCCTAAGACAAACAGATCTAGGCATGTCCCAAAAGCACCTAAAGTGTTTCAAATGCAGGTTTACATTCCAAAAAACCCGTACAAGTTGAAGTTTTTTTGCTAACTTCCCGAAGCAATAGAGTTCATACGCAAAGACAAACTTCCGAGAAATGTCGAGTTCTGCAACACTTAAAACACATTTATTGTTTCCTAGACACAATTTATTGTTTTTTGACTGAATCTAATGTTTCTGAATCTCAAGAGTTTTTCGTAGAAGGAATAAATAATATTTTATCATCACTAACACAGCCCTTGAGTGATCATTTGGTGGAATAGCGTGACTATTCTACGCTGGAAATAAGTTATTGGAAAATTAAAATTAAAAAAGTAGAAAACGAGGGAAAAAACACTAATAAAAACAAAAAACACTAATAAAAACAAAAAAACAACAAAAAAACATTAAAAAAACAACAACAAAAAACAAAAAACACTAATAAAACAAAAACAAACAAAAATAAGGTTTTTCCTTTATACGTCTCTAAACTTCTTGGAATGATGTGCCTCATATCCCAAGCTTGCACCCTACAATGTAAGATTCCTACATATGAACTTAAAAATACAATTTGAATCCTACAACCAAGCCTACATTTTACATAGTTTCCCATATATACAACTATTCACACATAAACATACATACAACTACACACATAAACACACATAAACATACATACAACTACACACATAAACACACATAAACATACATACAACTACACACATAAACACACATAAACATACATACAACTACACACATAAACACACATAAACAATATAAAAAAGTTATTCGACAAAATTTAATATATACAGATATTAGTTAAAATATTCATGAATCTAAGTCATAACCATAAAGACACAAAAACTCATTTACAAGAAGAAACACAAGATGTCTATGACACACACACACACACAAACACACACACACACACACACACACACACACACACACACACACACACACACACACACACACACACACACACACACACACACACACACACACACACACACACACACACACACACACACACACACACACACACAAACACACACACGCACACACGCACACACGCACACACACACACACACACACACAAACACACACACACGCACACACGCACACACACACACAAACACACACACACACGCGCGAGAAAAATGAAATAGCGATAGATAATGGTCAGAAAACAATGACTATAAATAAGTGAAATGTTTTGAGCGACTTATGCAACTGTTTTTCATATGTTTGTTTTAGTGAGTATTTTTGTATGTATCTGTGTGGTTTTTGTGTGTGTACTTGTGTGTGTGTGTTAGTACTTCCTGAATTAAAAAAAAAAAATTATTATTTCCACTTATATTTTTGGACGTTTTTTCAATTATGTCATGTTGTTGTCACTGTTACATTAATGTCTTATTGAGTCCAATGAAGATATTTAAGAAATAAATGAAAAAAGTCCAAAGGTAGATTTATTTTCAAGTTTATTAAAATTAATTTTTGAACATCTTAGAAACATTTATTAATATGTGTGTTTGTCCGTGAGGTTTGTTTGATATTTCAGTTTGTATCTTTTCTACAGCAATTTGTAAGTGTGTAAATGCGAGGTTGTTTGTTCGAATTTGTGGCTTCATTCATCTCACATTTTTTGTTTCGCTGTCGACTCGAAAGTTTATCGCTCATGCATTTGGCTTAGAAAGGATTGGTCTGAATATATCGATAGAGAAAAAGAGAAAAAATAGATTTCTGAGGGATAGATTCATTTTATATATATGAATTATTGAATAGATAAGTAAATAGATTTGAAGATAAATAGGTTGATAAATTGATAGATGAGAGACTAAGTTTGAGAAAAAGTCGATAGGTTGGTTGAAAAAAAGAAAACTAAATGGTAACAAATTGAATAATGTGGAAATAAGAAAGAGAATGAATAAATATTTTACAAATAATGATAATGGATGCTGGAAATCTGAAAAGATCCATATTAAAGAATGGATGATATACTGATTGATGAGTGGTTGATGATTGAGTGATTGATGAGATGAGAGATAAAGGAATCCACAAAAGAAATTAATAGATGCGTTCCAATAGACGGCATTGAAAATACTCTTTCGAGACGAAAACAAACTGAAACCATAACACTAATCATTTGGAAAATGTTTGATAAAGAAAAATATTTCCCTGTATTAGAGGAACTGCGTTGTTACAAAGATAAATGAGTGGAGGAAGAAAAATTGGCGCGTTTTTTAAAGAAAAAATATGGCTTTGTGTTGGAAAGTGAAGTTCTGCCAAGTTCTTCGAAAGCCCTTGATGATGAGCAGGTTGAAATCAAAATCAAATACACACAGATACAAGTAGAAATAGATACAAACACAGCTACAAGCAGACATACATACAAACATTTTTTTAAAAATAAATAGTGGTTAGGTAATTTCAAATATTGTACGTGTAATACATGTATATAATTGTAAGATATAGGTAACCTGTGTAATATCGTCACGTAGTTTTTATGAGCCGATGTTAAACATTTTGCATGTGAGGATGTATTTAAGTGAACAATAATGTTTCTGTCTTTTATGATTTAAATTGCTTTGCATTGAAATTATGTTACTATGGGATTCTTTAATCTTTAGATATTTGATTATTGGCATTTTTTTATAATGTAGTATTTAAGATAATCATTTGAAACTTTGAACATTCATGTCAAGGTGACTGTGCTAAATGAGCTCATGATTGAGCTCGATCACAGCCTTCCTGTCTTCTTATTATCAAACTTATTTGAAGTTTAATTCTAAGGAGCAAATAAAAGATCGTTTCGTTTCATAATTAAAAGCACACATACATAAAAACACAAGTACACCTCCTAAAAGACCTTCGCAATGTATAATGAAATGTAAGACGAATGAAGTGAGAAAGTTAAGGAAACAGAATAATCGAATCGAAAGACAATGACGGGAAATAGCAAAAAATGCTGTGACGTGGTGAAAGGTGTTGTGATGACGTTTCAACAGCCAGTTATGGCGTCACAGACAAACATCATTGTCAACTTCTGCGTGTCAGAGAGATAAGTCGTGATGTATTTTGAGAAATTGAAAATGTATTTTAAAATATAATTTTTTGGTTTTGAACTTTTGAATATTTGGTTTAGAAAACTATAATTTTGAAACAACGTTTTAAAGATGGCCACATGTATAAGCTTGTATTTTTGAGATACATATTTATTTAAAAGCTATAAAATTGTTGTTATACTTATATAAAAATTCTTTTTATTTTGAAACCAAAACACTCTTGGCAGGTACCTGGGTTATGCTCGGGTGCTCAAACCTTGAGTAAAAGTGAAGAAATATAAGAAAATAAAAATGTCAAAATTAAATTAAAAAACCACATAAAACTCCATGTATTTTTCTAAAGTTGTTAAATTTTAAATTTATTTCCCTAATTGATTTATGAATCAACATGATTTACACGATTCAAAATAAATCCTCCAGTCTAAAAGTCGTGGTTTATTGTTTTTCGCAGTTTTTTACTTCTGAAATAATTATTCTGTTTGTATTCCTTTATTTCCGCTGATCTTCGGAGACTTCCTCAAACTTTTACAAGTGATCAGAACAAATGTAAGTTTGAAAATAAATTTTAAAATAAAAAAAATAAAATATAATTTCCGAGGATTCAAAAGTATTGAAAATGAAAAAAAAATCTTGAAAGACTTTGACACAAAACATAGGTTTTAATGAATTCTTTAAAAATACATAGCTATAGACAAAAAATACGTGAAAAAAATAAAATAGAAAAAGAAATGTATAAAACCATATGGACACAATGGAACACAAAATAAAATACGGCGAGTACGACTCTGTATAAATCGAATTCAGTTCGAATATTAACCTTGCGTCCATAAATTCATAGGCGGCCGTAATGGACAAAAGCTGATAAATGGCATTGCTTTCGTGTTCTGAAGAATTAAATGCGGCTGCCTCTTAAGCTACCAAAGCAAACAGAGCCAGCACAACCACCACAAGACGTCAACTGCACACAAGAAATACAATACACCAGTTTTTAATTAAATAAAAGGACGCCATTTTGCTAAAAACCGAAGTAATACTAAACAACTGAACCAAAAACAACTACATAAACCGCCGCTCAAAAAAACTGTTTTACTTAATATTAAACTTTGAACCAAAACCAAAAAAATCGATAAAAACTACCAAAACTACAAGCGAGAGCCACAGCCACCAAGCTTCCACCCCTATGACCACTCCAAAGTTCACAGTTAAAACCATAAAAAACACTCTTTAATATTATTTGCTTCTACCTTTTAAAACTATCAACCACTAATAAAATAAACTTTTATCTAAAACCACAAGTGAGTTATTCTTTGCAGAAAAAAAACACTATATACCAGGAAGCACACTTCATCAATGGTTCAATCATCTTGCGTCAATAACATTATTTATTTTAATATTTGTTAGCTTTTCATTTTAACGTTAGTATCTTTCTTTACCTTGACATCTTTCCCATTATTCCTAAATGACCGCAAAATTATTAAAATCACCATTATAACTATTTTCATTACTTACAACATCATTCCATCATATCAACCACATCACCATCGTGTCATTACTAACACACTATTAACACTGTAACCCCATCTCACACTCTTCTGTCCCCACCACACTTTCCTTCTCACCACCATCAAGCCCCCTACCCTTTCCTTATCACCACATCCAACAACAGTGAATCTCAGTGAATCTTTCTAAAAAATGTATAAAAACTTTTTTAGGTGCTAAAAAATATTATGAAAAGTCTTAAAAATTTGATAAAACTTTTCTCAAGCGCTACTAAATACTATAAAAAGTTGTGAAAATTTAATAAAACTTTTAATCAAATAACAAACACCATTAATATTTTTTTAAGAAAGGCATTAATCATTTTAATTATAATAAATATATTCTCCCCGCCATATCTCAGTGCTATTAGCACTGTGTCGACGTAGGCTCTTACGTGTATAGTCTTCTCATGTTTGTTTCTTGTGTTTCTTGATGATGATGATAGTGATAGTGGTGGTGGTAATGATAGTGCTTCCCGCTTCCACAGTTGTCTCCTCGCTAGCTACTAGGCGGTGGCAGGAATCGAACTCCCGACGTTTGGAATTACGAGCCGGCATCTTAAAAACTGTACACCATCGCCATAATAAATAATAAAATATATTTATTTTTATAAACTTTCAAAGATAAACTAGACGGAAAAGGAATAATTAAGGAATGAAACCCTGAATGAGGACTAATGATGTTGATGGCCATGTCTGTTTCATACAAATCGATGAAAAACTGAAACTGTAGCATCAGAAAAAGCAAAAGAAAATAAAAATTTGCACACAAAAAATTGACAACAGCAACAACTACAAAAAAAAACACACAAAAAGTGTTTTCAATGGTTTTCTTTAATTAATACCAAGTTATACAAGCTGTTACTACAAGATCAATTTACACCACGACCACCTGTCACGCCAGCACAGACGCCTGTGTAGTTGCAGCCAGCGTTCTGTGGCACTTGTGAGGCAGGAAGGCAATTATGAGGAATATTGATGCTGATGGAAGAGGAAATAATATGGCGTGGCATGTTGTGGCAGGGAGGGAGGGTGGCAGGGTGAAAGGGAGGAAGGGAGGGTGGGTGGCAGGGAGGGAAGGAGGGAGGGTGGGAGGGAGGAAGGCAGAGTGGAGTGAGGGTGGGAGGGAAGGAAGGAAGAAAAGAGGGAGGGAGGGAGGGTGGGTGGCAGGAAAGGAGGGTGGGAAGGTGGAAGAGAGGGAGGGTGGGAGAAATGGTGGAAGGGAGGGAAGGAAGGAGAGAGGGAGGGAGGGTGGGTGGCAAGGAGGGAGGGTGGGAGGGTGGGAGGGAGGGTGGAAGGGTGAAAGGGAGAGAGGGTGGGAGAGAGGGTGGAAGGAAGGGAGGGAGGGTGGGAGAGAGAGTGGCAGGGAGGGAGTTTCAGTCATGAGGAATAAGTGCTTTCTCGAAGAACTTGAACGAGTTATAACTTTAATATATTATGAAAATATTGATTAAAATCTTTTCGTTAAATTTTCTTAAATTTGTTAAAAGTATTATTAAATAAATAAGAAAAACTTCTGTCAAAATAGAATTAGTCATTGCCTAGAAGAGTCTATCTTTCATGAACAAATAGATTAACTGTGCTTTGCCTACCCATTTATTTTGCAAGCTCTGACGGGCTTAATACTTGTTTTTTTCCTAATTCTATGAAATAATATTTTTATTTAATAATTTTATATTTCTATTTATGTTTGTTTAATCTCTGTTTAAGCAATATCCCTCTAAAGTGGACTTGACAGCTTCTTTATAAGATGTTTTGTCTAAATGAATTTCTAAAAAAGAACCATTTCAAATAAATTATGTATTATTTTTTACATTTTTTCAACATTTAAAAAACATGTCGTTTAATAATTTGACTATAAAAGGAATTTGTAAGAATAAAATTTAAAAAAATGATATTAGAATTTTCCAAAAATCAAAAACATTATTTTGCATAATGCAGTCACTTTCATTCCTGAAAACTTTTCCTGATACATTTTAAAAACTATTTTTAAGATTTAGTTTCAAGAAAACTAATTTAATTCAATTTCTGATATAAAATTTAGTATAAAATCTTTTAGAAACTTTTAATATAATTTTTTAAACATTAAATTATCTTTTTTTTGCGTTCATAATCTCACGTTCACCTGCTTGACACGCGCAGACAAGTTGTATTACCTTGAAATGCCGTGATTTGATTTCACCGAAGGAGTTTTGATGCAGCTGAAAAACTCAAAAGGCTGCTCTGGCATTAAAAATTGAAAAATAATTTGAAAAAAAAACTTTAAAAATATTTCTTTTAAAGTGATTTTATTTCGCAAGCTTAGACATGAAGTCGCAGAAAAGCATTGATAAAAACACACACACCAGTGTTGCATGAATGTTATTTGGAAATTTGAAAATGATTTGAAATAGATTTTCAGAAAGAAACTTTTGCATTAGTGACTTCATTATGCAGGCTCCGCATAAAGTTACGGACACGAAAGATTGATTAGTGCATTTTAAAACAGATACTCTAAAAACTTTTTAAATCCATTATTCTAATTTTTCCAAATTACGTAAAAGCCTCGTTCCACGTTTCAAAATTTAAATTCGAATTCAATTATTTTTTGGTATTATTTTTTACAAGTATGCTTAGTTTTACCATACGAGACTGCTTATTTTCCAATACTAAAACAAGAATGGAAAAAACAAAACAAGTGGAAGGACACAGTCGAGGTGTGTCTCAAAGAAATGACATGAGATTTGACAGACTAAGGTGAAGTCTATGACAGAAACATGTTTGCAATTCTGCAGCGATCATTGCTTGACGTGTTCAAATGTTTCAGTTTCACAAGTTTTGACTCTTTTTTTAATTAAAAACTTATGAATTTTTTCTTTCAAATAATCTTTTAAACTCTCAGAGAAAAAAATGTTTTTCTTAGTATTCAATAATTGGTATAAAGTTTCTGCACAAACATAATTTCATTTGCAGTTGTCTCGAAGTAATTTTGATCGTAATAAAAAAAGTCTATGCGTAAAGTTGTTTCATCAAATCAAAACAAAAATAGATAATTATTTTTTCCAAATAAAAAGCTTCTTCATCTTTTAAAAGACCACATTTCTTCCAGAAACTTTTCCGCCTCGGGCGATTGTCGTGGAAGCAGACAAGTTTGTCGGATCAAAAGAAGATTTTCTCAACGGATAAACCCGTGTGGGAAGTTAAAGAAAAACAAAGTGATCGATGGTTGATGAAGAAAGATGCGAATCTTGAAGTTAAGTGTGATAGCAGCTTGCTCGATTGTTTAGCGTATGGTTCTGTTGTTTCAGTTTGAGGTGTTGAATAGTCTTGAACCCAGCTTTTTTGGTAGAATTATTCAATGAAAAAGAATGGAAAAAAACGCTTCAAGAAGCTAGAAATGAAATATTTCAAAATACTTTAATACGTCATAACTTACCATGTTTAGATGAATAGAAAAATTAATCAAAGCGAGAAGACGAAAAAATATATAAATTTTTTTTTTCGAAAAAATGAGAATAATTCGATTTAAAAATTGCGGGAGATTAAATTTCATGATTTGAGATCTATGAAGAAAAATTCTGAAAACAAATTTTTTTATACTTCTTATTATTTCATTTTACTTGAGTTTCTTCAATTTGCCTTTCCAAAACTTTTTATGACTTTAAAAAAAACCATCGACATAAAAACTTTTTGATTTATTTTATTTATTATTTAATTTGATCAACAAAAAAACCTAGTTTTTATTTTTCAATTTAGAAAAAAATCAAATCATCTATAACATTTTCTCAATTTTAAAAAGTTAAAAATATTAAAAAATTCCACTGGTTACTCGGACTCGCCGGAGACATATCGTGTCTGCGTCTCAGTGATCAAGATGGACGCCTCTAATTCGACCGAAACACACGCCAATACGCATTTGAGGGATTTTTCGTGCCTTCAACATTTCAAAGTTTTACTCGTCGTGTAGGTTTTTGTTGTATTTTAAAAATCCAATGGTTTGAGAAACCCTCAACCCATATTAAGCTAGCGTCAGTTTAAACTGTATTTGAGAAAAAGTTAAAACGGTTTCTAAGTGTTGAATGCAAAGTGATTATTAAGAAAAAGATGAAAAGATAAAAATTAGATAAAAATATAAAAAATAATTAAAAATAATAATAACTGTTTATTAATGGAGTTGAAATGCAGGAAAACACCACTAAAAGAACACTAAAGTAGGAAGAGGCGAGAAGATTTCAAATAAAAAGAGTTCATATTTGAGTGGTGCTGTAAGGGAGAGATGCATGGATAGAAGGATGGAAGAAATGGGTGAAAGGACTGATAAAAAAGGAAATAAATACTTTGATATTTGAGGGTAAAATAAGTGGGAAAGGGCACAGGTAGTTAATTGAAAGGTGGACAGGTTGGTTGTAAAAAATTAACCATAAAATAAAATAACGAGAAAAAATTGAAAACTGGAAAAAAGAAATAGAAGGTGTAATAGTTTGGACACTTAAAATATTAGTAAAGAAAGTACCAAATGATTAGAATACAATTAAAACTAACTTTTGAACTTTTACAAGCTTTAATGACTTGAAAGCGTCTCAAAGAATTGTTTAATTTGTAGAGAGCTTCCAGAGGTTTGTCACTGTGGCGGAGAGGCTTTCGAGTTGTTCATGGAGACAAATGGCGTGCTATGAGTCTGAGAGATCCGGGCTTGTTCTTAAGGTTTCAAATGTTTCGTAAAAAAGTGCTTCTGTTTGTAAGTTGTTTGAAAGCTAGTTTGAGCTGCGGAATTTTTTTTAGAGTTACTTGAAAAATAATTTTTTTCAACATATATAATCTCTAAACAAAACTTGGAAAATTGTCGAATTAACAAAAAAATAAACCAGTATGTCTAGCAAAAAGAAGCGAAACGAAAAACTTGGAAAAGAGCGGATGGACACACAACGCAAGCAATGCCTCTTTGTCAGAGAAAGATGCGTGTTTGGGAAGCGTAATTTGACTCGTATAACCGTGCTAAAACGTCATTACGATAACTCTACGAATGCTAAATTGTTTTTTTATTATTTTTCTACTTTATAAGGCTGTTTTCATTGGTTTGGTTGAGCCATATTATTTTTTCTGGAAACATTGATTGATCACTGCAAGCTTTACCGCTAAGCACAAAAAAAGACGGATTTATTTTTAAAAACAAGAAAGATATATTTAAAAACTTAAAATAAAAACCTTTTCTAAATACTTGGAAAAACTCACGTGAAATACTTCAAAGAGAAACTAATGAGAGGAAGTGAGTGGATTTGTGTGGAAAGAAGAGAAAGCCTGATGGATCAGTAAGAAGGCAAGTTTCGTTGGCAGTCTTTGAGGGCAGCACCGTGGAAGCTTTCGTATGTGCAAGAGCCAGAAAAAGTTTTTGAAGAAATATTTGCTTTTTTCTATATCATTTTTATTTATTTTATTATTCATTTAATGAATTTGTTAAACTTAACGAGTATGTTTTACGTGCAACTTTTAAACTTTCAGAACTTCTCGGCATTATTGTGCCACTTTTATTAGCTCTATATAACGGAAATCTTCCACGTTAAAAGTCAAACTCAACGAGCTGTGAGACCGTGTGGAACTCAATGATTTTTGTTTCCTGTTTATTTTTTCATTTGTTTTTTTATCCCCAAAAATATGCAATAAAAAGAGCATTGGAACGCACTTTTTAGGCAGACGAGAAGGGATGGAGTGTCGTCGAGTGAGTGAGTGTTCATAAAAACGCAAAATTGAAAGTGCCAAACACAAATAGAAAAACACACCCACCCACACACAAACACACACGGACAAAACACACACACACACAACGATACACTTTTTAAGATTTCAAGCATATATACACATAAACACATCACATATAAATACCTGTCTTCATTTTATGATATGTTTTATTCTACATTTTAAAGTGCATAGTAGAAGAGTTGACCAACTGTTTTCGACAATGACCAGCTATTACAGTTTACCAAGAACTCACTTAATTATTTATTTAAATTATTTTTTGTTAAACTTAAAAATACTCATTAAAAGCCAACTCCACAAATTTTAATTTAGACACTTAAAATACTAAAATCGTCATACAATTAAATTTTTTCCCACAATTTTAAAAGCTCAATAAAATATTATTTTTTCAAACGCAAAGCATTCCTAATAGAAGAATATTGAAAAAATTAGTTATTTATTACTATTATTCGTTAGATTTTCAACACCACTCTGTTATAACTGTTATAAAATTTGAGATTAATTTTTATAAATGTTATTTTTCACAATATTTTATTTAGAAAAACAAATATTGTCTTAAATTAGGACTGAAAAAACTCGTTTTTAGAAAATTAGAAATATTTTTAACTTTTTCAAACATTGGTCTTTTGTGGTATTTGAGTTTAGTAAAGCAAATTCTTGATGAAGTGATTTACTACTATTGATGATACTACTACCACCACCATCGCTACTACTACTACCACCACCATCACTACAACTACTACCACCACCACACTACAACTACTACTACCTCTACAATGTTCTGCTTCCAATAATAGAGTTAATATGACCCTTTCAAGATTTGAGCGAAAATAATTATTACTACATTTGTTCTTATCTTTATACTTTTTCTTAACTCTTTTTCTATTTCCAAAATTTAAATAATTATTACTACATTTGTTCTTATCTTTATATTTTTTCTTAATTCTTTTTCTATTTCCAAAATTTATTTTTTATTTTTCCCATCTTTCCAATATTATTATTTATTATTATTTTTTATTTTTTATTTTTTTCAAGGAATGTCTATGAGATATTTTTAGGTCTATTGTAACAAAAAACACCAGCATTAAACCTTTCCATCACTCAGAACTATCACCGCGATATATATGATCATCCCTGAAAGAATTATTGCTATTTTTTATTTTTGCATATTTTCATAAACGTTTTATTTTTATTTTATAATCTTTTTGATTTGTTTTTTATTTAATCTTTTTTTTGTACCAGTGTTGCTGTTAGGAAATAGCTTCCGAGAATATCTGCCATAATAAAAACTAAACAAATCTCTTTAAAATATCAACAAAAAATAATTTGTATCTAAAAATATTTATTTTAATTAATTTAAATATTAAATATAAAAAGAAAAATAATAATAATGAAGGTAAATCAATAAAACGTAATGGCTCATTACACAGAAACGTAAAAAAATTGAATAATGAAATTGTTTTTGAATTGCTTTTAATAGCTTGTTAGTGAGTTAATTCAAATTCCAAAAAAACACTTCTTTTTTCTATTCTTTTTATATTTGCGCCGAATTTTGAATTGTTCACTTCGCCCATCTTTTTAAACCTTTGTTCCTTCATTGCTTGTTTAAGCCTCCGTCAATCTCATTTTAATATCTTTTTTTTGTTTGCACTAGTTAAGTTGGTTTCATTTTTTACAATTTATAATTATTTTTATTCATAATTATTTTTATTTATAATTATTTTTATTTATAATTATTTTTATTTTTAATTATTGTTATTATTCCTATTCTTTACTTACACCGAAATAAATGAATATTTTCTTCAGTTTCAAAGTTTTAGTTGCTGTTTTCCATAATTTTTATTTTTCCACTTAATCATTTATCTGTTATTACTTTATTCTAATAATTTATATTCAAATTTTTTTATTAAATTATTTTTTTCGTCAATAATTACAACAGGCACTGGCGATTAGTTCCAGAGACGAGCGTTATGCTTCGGATGCTTGAGGATTTAGTGCCAATAAAAGACATAAAAACAATAAAATAAAAACGGTGTAAAAAAAATAAAAGCAAAAAAATATAATATCATAGAACCAAAAAGAATAATATATTTCAAAATCAAATAGAATGAAGAAAAATGGTTCGATCTTGGTTCACAAACCAATATTTTCAGATTGCTTATATTGGAACTCACTAGAAAAGAAAGTCTCACCATCTCACCGTTTACTCAAACTGCCATGTTACATAACTTTTGTGAGTTAATTGTTCCATCAATAATTTTTCACTCTTCATCTGAATTTACAAGCTTTTAGCAACCATTAATTCGAACGACTTATTTTCGAAGTTCAAAAACGAAAAAAAAATTCAAATTCAACATCTTGATGCCAACTCTGGGGAAGAACAAGCGTCAAACACTTTTGAATTATGAAGCACATTAAAAGATCATAATTTTAATTTTTTAAATAAGTATTTTTAAATTTGTAAATAATTTCACGCCAAATTCTTGATAAGCCGTTGCATAAATCTTGCTCAACTTCCCTTCCATATTCTTCACGACCTTCTCAATCACTCCTCCACTGCAATATCTCACGCAGGCAAGCCCACCAACCCCCATTCTTCACTGCTTAAAACCCACCAACCCCATTCCTCACTGCCTGAAACCCACCAACCCCCATTCTTTACTGCCTGAAACCCACCAACTCCCATTCCTCCCTGCCTGAAACCCGCCAACCCCATTCTTCACTGCCTGAAACCCACCAACCCCCATTCCTCACTGCCTGAAACCCACCAACCCCCAATCTTCACTGCCTGAAACCCATCAACCCCCATTTTTTACTGCCTGAAACCCACCAACCCCCATTCTTCACTGCCTGAAACCCACCAACCCCATTCTTTACTGCCTGAAACCCACCAACTCCCATTCCTCCCTGCCTGAAACCTACCAACTCCATTCTTCACTGCCTGAAAACCACCAACCCCCATTCCTCACTGCCTGAAACCTACCAACCCCCATTCTTCACTGCCTGAAACCTACCAACCCCCATTCTTCACTGCCTGAAACCCACCAACCCCCATTCTTCACTGCCTGAAACCCACCAACCCCCATTCTTCACTGCCTAAAGCTTATCTACCTACCCACCCACCCACCTACTACATTGCCTTACAATGCACTCTTGCTAATCCATTATTCAAGTCTGCATATTCATGCCCTAATCACTATTACCTAACAACTCATGAATCATTCATAAGCACATGGACTTTGCATAAATGAATATTGAATATTAGATGGGGGGGTGCAGACGGAAGGTATCGGCAGCTACTGCCTGAGGTCGGTGACGTCATCCCGTCTGGCAAGCGCCCCTCATTTATATTCATCTTAAGTATTTTTTAAGTAAAATTTATTTTATTTTTCAATCTTTTATCTTAGTTATTTTTTTAAGAACATTAATTCAACTTTATTAATCATCATGTTCATTATTATCATCACTCAACAATGTACCAACACAACACAACAACCGATGGCAGTACACCACATCAACAGCACATCAAATATTCATTCAGAATCTATAAGTTAGACTCCTCCCTCCCTCGACATAAGCACTAGAGTGTGGAGTTGCCATGGAAACTGGAGTCACTGATTGTTTGTGAATAGATCTGCACTTCCTTTTGAAAAAACTATTGGCAAGAGTTTTGTATTTTACACATTTTGTGAATATTTATATGCTTACATTTTTTATACTTACATTTTTATATGCTTAAATTTTTAAAGAATTTTTTATGGCTTACAATTTATATTTATGGGGAAATGATCAAACGAAAATCTAGGATAAAAACACAGAGTGTATAATTGTCTAGCCAAAGTCCTAAAAGTCAGTTAAAACTTTCAAAACTTAACTTTTGTCAGTCCTATGAAGAATAAAAATGAGTCTAACAAAATTATCTAAAAACTTTTGAAACGCCAAATCGTTTAAAGGCATTCGGCTTTGGAGGTAGTTACAACGACTGATTATGGATTCGACTTGCGTTTAGTTTTGATGAGATGTAAGTGGCGTAATCTTTGAAGCAATTTGTCATGGCATTGTGGCATGGGACGAGGTATGGGGATTGGGTAAGGGAGGTGGTGGCATGGGACGAGGTATGGGGATTGGGTAAGGGAGGTGGTGGCTTGGAAGTCGATTGATGTCCTCAAGTGGATTTGTTCGTGACGGAGTTTTTATTGTTGCTGGTAGATGTAATGGTAAGGTGAAAATATTTAAAAGAAACTTTTAATAGTGTTATTAATATATTTAATAGTAAATTTATCCTTCACATGGGAGACCGGCTTAATATTCTTGTGTATTTTTAGTATTTTTGTAGATAATAGTATTTTTCAATTTAATTTTTTTCTTTAAAAAATAGTTTTTGAACGTATTTTCATTTCACGGGTTGAATGCTCTTTCACACATGTCTCATCTTACTTCTTTTCTTCTGCCTATCGCTTTGTACGCCAAGAATATAATTTGTTTTTTATATTCTGCTTTTAATTTACCGTTCCTACTAAAAGAATTTACGACTTTGTTGGAAAAAACTTTTAAAAAAAGCTTCTCATTATATTTCGTTGATGTTTTGACATTCACCACTCCTCCATCCCATCTCCTGCCTTCCCAGAGGGTTAGAGACCTCCTCTGACCGGCGAAACTAAATTGGTTACTACCACAGTACAAGCCGCAAAACTGGTACAAGTTTCATTACTGAATATTTTAAACTTAAGTTTAATAATAAAAAATTCTGTTTGAAAATAAATCAATCAAATATATATATATATATATATAAGTTTTTATATATTAAAAAGCGCCTTAAAAATTAAAGATATAGAAATTATAAGTTTTATTTTCTTTATAAAAAGAAAAAAAAAGAAAAATGTTTTGATATATTCGTAAATAATTACTCATCTGCAAAAGAAAATTCATAACACAGCAAGGGTTTAACTTATTGCATCGATGCGAGCGGCAAGATCAGGGGTCGTTAAAAAATGGGCACAAAGTGATTTGTCAAGGCATGACACAACCTTAAAAAGTATTGATTTCCTTCTCAAAGAATCTAAATGCCTCTTAAGTTTCTGTTTGAGAATTTTTTTCTTTATTTTAAACCTTTTGTGGTTGAGTTTTTAACAACAAATGAAAATTGGTTTATTAAAATCTTTTGAGTTAATTAGGTGGAACTTGAGGCAATTTCAATTGCACAAAATGAATTTTTTATAATACTTTTCAAAATGAAAAACTTTAAAAAAACATAGAAAAAATAAGATGGAAGCTCTAAGCACACTATAAAATACATAACCCATACATTCCCAGACAAATAAAGACAATGTAGCAATTAAAAATCCAGAAAATACATCGCTTGTACTCTATTCCATCCGTTCTGCCGCGAGGTTTTCGCCTCAATACAGCGTTAATTGGAAGCAGCCTCGCGAAGGAGTTCGTGCTGAAAGGCCACCTCATAAGAGGCCGCAGTGCCAGAGCAGTGCATCGCTCCTGTGTGAGGCAGCCAGTGAAGGATGTTCAATAAACTGTGTTTAGGCGGGCTTTTCTCCAAAGTAAAAGGCAGTATTCCAAGGTATTTGCTTCCATCTCCTCCACGTACCATTCTTTCAATGTTTTTTCGGCGTTTTTTGAATGTTGTTTGACTCAACATTTGAGTAGATTGTCTATATAGCACTTTGTAGAACTTTGGTCTCAAGCATAAATTAATTAAGCACGACCTCAATAATTATTTATTTATTTAATTAATTAACGACTGAGACCACAAACCAATCCTCTCAAATCCTCCCACTACTTCTTCTTCCCATCCCCTCCCAATCCAAACCACACTTCAACTCTCATCCCATACCAATCCCACTCCAATCCATCCCATTCCTACTCATCTTCCTTCCATCCCATCTCATCCCAATCCATCCTACAAATCTGCTCAACTCCATCCTTCTCCTGCCCCATTCCAATCCATCCTCTTCCAATTCCATCTATATTTCTTCCATCCCAAACCATCCTCCTCCTCCCATCCCATCTCATCCCAACCCCAATCCCAATCCATCTTCCTCCCATCACATTCCATCCCATCCTCTCTCATCCCACCCCATCCCAACCCATGCCACAACAACAACAACAACAACAACAACAACAACAACAACAACAACAACATCGGCATAAATCAATCGATGCAAGCGCTCACCGTGACAGGACGCAAAAGCAAACACCAGCATCAAAACGCCCAGAGACTTCTTGGCAGCTGTCTCTTCCATTCTTTATTGTCCATCAAGTGCTCTCTGCAATTGTGTCTTTTCATTAGACTTTTCTAAATACGTATGTTTTGTTTCAAGTAATTTTTTTTTGTCTTTCAACCATTTTGTGTTGTTGGCTGATTCTGAAGATATAACTGAGAAATTGTAGTTGTGAAATGTTGAAGTGATGCAGTTGTACTAATGCTACATGAAAGTGAATTTTTCAATTGCGTTTTTCAATTTGTTTCCTGGTAGGTTGATTCAGTTCAAGGTTACAGCTGGTTTCCAATCAGACCACACACATCACGTTAGATGCCAGGGTCACTTTGATTCGATAGACCCTGTCATCTTGAAAGCTCTTCATTTCTTTCGTTTGGCATCGAGTTTTTTTTATTGCACTATCGCTTTTATAAGTGTTTTTTCAGATTTTACAACTTTTTTGTTTGTTTTTTCCATTATTATTTTTTTGACTCCGTTGCTGTTGCACGCAACCGTGTTTAAGGTTTCGTTTAGAAACGTTAAAAACTACATTGGATTTTAATCCATATTTTTCAAGCATTCAAACTGCATAATCTTTCTTTAAAATCTGAAAATGAGATTTACTATTTCAAACATTGTTAGGTCTATCTGAGGCTTTAGCATATATTTAATTAGAACGGTAAATCATTTAAATTTTAGTTCTTAAACTCTCGATCCATTTCATGGTGCCTTCAAAAATAGCTTATATCTGAGCTTATTGCCAGTGCATGAAGAAGCATATGGAAACGCATAGTCTAAATAACAAGGATTGGCTTCGAAGGGAAGTAAAACACTTTCACTACAGCTTAAATCGATACTACCAATGATAATAATAATATTATTAACTTTTTATATGATGTAAAAAAAAGTAATTAAAGCTTTTCAATGTGAACTGAAGAAACAGCACTAAACTGCAAAGGTGTTGTTTCACTTGCACTTCCAATCAAAACTTTTTCACAACTTTTCCTATGCAAGCTTGAAGTAAAACATCAAGATAACTTTTTTGAGTACATAGTACAATTACTCGTTTTTTTATAGTTTTTAAAATTGTTTCAAGGTTCAAAATTTCAGTAATTTTGATCAAGTTTTTTTATTCTGGGGAAGACATCATGTGAATTATTCAAACCAGACTATTGTTTAAACACACAATCTTCAACCCCCCCTTAAAATTAACTTGTGATTCTTTGTGAATCAAGACAACAACTTTTTAATTTACTTCTTTGTCAATATAACCTAATATAACATTCTTATTGTATAAATTACACGACATCCTTCAATCGACTGAGGATTCAGCGTGGGGAACAATGAAACTGATTAGAACCCTTTTTATTCAAAGACTTTCTATTACGTTCTCTTGTTTTCTTTCAATACGCCTATATAATCCTTTTGTGTGTGTGTGTGTGTGTGTGTGTGTGTGTGTGTGTGTGTGTGTGTGTGTGTGTGTGTGTGTGTGTGTGTGTGTGTGTGTGTGTGTGTGTGTGTGTGTGTGTGTGTGTGTGTGTGTGTGTGTGTGTGTGTGTGTGTGTGTGTGTGTGTGTGTGTGTGTGTGTGTGTGTGTGTGTGTGTGTGTGTGTGTGTGTGTGTGTGTGTGTGTGTGTGTGTGTGTGTGTGTGTGTGTGTGTGTGTGTGTGTGTGTGTGTGTGTGTGTGTGTGTGTGTGTGTGTGTGTGTGTGTGTGTGTGTGTGTGTGTGCGTGCGTGCGTGCGTGCGTGCGTTTGTGCGTGTCTTTTCAAGGCTGTTCTAATAAATTTAAAAAATATATTTTGCCAAAATTTTTTTACGAGGGAGAAAAGTTATACATCTCATCAAAAGCAAGCACGCGAAAACACATAAAGAAAATAGAAAAACACTACAGAATGAACAACAATGCCTTTTTAGGTTCATGCATTCAAGTTAGAAAACTATCAAAACGTTATCATCATCGTATTTCATACTATTTCCGTTTGAATTACTCACTCCCTTGGGTGATAAGTCTTCCCCTTCTACCATATTCTGAAGATTTCGACCATATATACTATTTATCCGAGCCCTATTTCATACCGTGGAACAATTTTTTATTGATTAGGTGAGGCTATCTTGCTTTATCTCGGGAGCAACTTTTTTCGTATTGTTTCATTTAATTTGAGTGTCAGAAAATGTATCTAAAAAATAAACAAAAGCCGGCTTAAAAAGATAAAATCATAAATTATAACGAATTAAAAGTAACAAATTTCTAAAAATCCGAATATATATTTTTTCATTCTCCTTATTCTAAGGTGAAAAAAATGTGTGCCCAAAATTAATATTGTTTAATAGCGTCTTTGAAAAATGGTTGCAATAAGCGCCTATGCTGCCAGAGCGATTGCAGCGTTCCCTTGCATAAAGTCCTGATCGTGAGTTATGCCTGGCAATCAGCGCCTGTCCCCGCTTGACGCCTTCCTCTTCTCCTCCGTAAGACTCACGCCACCTCCTGCCTTGTTCGCCAGGCCTGTGTCTTCGTTCTCTCTCGGAGTCTCCAGTGCTCTAATTCAATTTGACTTTGAAAATCATTTAGTAGAGCGCTCTTGAATTTATGAAAAAGGGCGATGTAAATATGTTTTATTGATTGTGTTTAATTTGAATTTAATACGCGCTTGTGAAATTTGTTTGATTTCAATCCCAACTCAGCTCATTTGATATCTTGTTCATAAGATGGTTTGATGACAGTTTTGAACTTTTCACTGTAATTGACTGAAATTGGGGCTTAAGATTTAAAAAAACTCAAAGCTAAAAATATGGATTCCATAAAATTATAAAAAAACTAGTTATAAATTCTAAATAAAAACATTCGAAGAACACGCAAATTGAAGAAGAGTATTTTGAAGGGATTTGAAATTAATGTCTTGGGAGATAGGCAAGATGGGTTTCCCTTAAATAGAAAATTTTAATCAAACTTGGCACAAAAAAACAACTATTCATTCAGATCAGAAGGTTTTTTTCTTTGTTCAAGAGAACACTTCAACTGTATATACAATGTAAAATGAACAGATATATCTTATGAAGAGATTGAGTATTCCACACACATCCTTCCCTAACTACCCGTATTGTTTAAGATTCTGTATCAATAATAATGAAGTTCTTTATGACATATCTGGACTTGCATACATGCAAAATTTAAAAACTTTACCCTAAAAGCATAGATTCTAAAAACTATTTAAAATACTGTCTCATATTTACCAATTTGATAATTATAATTTTCTTCAATTCAGATTTTTTGAAGAAATTAAAAGCCTTTTTTTAAAGAGTGAAAAAACAATTTATAGTAGGCTTAGTCACTGAGGTAATCGGTGACTATGCCTATTCACTATAAAAAATACAAACGAAACATGAATAATGGAGCCAGAGATAGCGATCTAAATTGTGAAGACTCTTTTTTATACAGAGTTTGATTTACTTTTTCAAACCAAAAGCGTTTATAAGTTTTAATGGGAAAAAAAGTACATTTTTTATTAATTTAAAATGAAATTTTCTTTTGGTGCGACAAGATTTTAGGACATTAACTTTTCTTATGCGCTGCCATTAGCAAAAAAAAGTTTCTTTAAATCACAGAAAAAGAAAATAAGATACTTGATTGCCACTCTATTAAATAGGCTGGTGTACGATGAGAAAAATAAAGATGAAAGCGTATTTTTAGGTATTAACATGATCTATTTTTAAAATTAAATCAATTGGAACTTTTAAGACTTTGGCCAATTTATTTTTTATTTAATTCTATTTTTGTGTGCAAATAAATGTAAACCTCACAACATTTATTTTTATAATAAATATTCATATATAATTTTTCAGAATTTCAAAATTCGATTGTAGAAGAAAATACAACTTGAAGTTTTATTGGCATGTGTTACTTAGCGCCGTCACGTAGAAACAATTCAAACCAGAAAATCTCTAAAGGAATTATTATTTTATTTTTTAAAATTGTTAATAAAATATTTTTTACCAAAGCAGACGTTTCTATATTTTTTGAGACGTAAAAATAATAGTTTTGGCATTTTTAAGAATAAAAATATCTTTTATAAACAATATAAACATTTTTAAAATCACAATTTTTTAGGTAAGCCAATGAGTTGAAAAGTAAATATTTACATCACACAGCGTAAGTTTCACTTATCAACTTTCTATACTCTATACGCAGAAGTTCGCCGATTAGTATCCTGAGAAAAATTAGAATCTATGTTTGATTTTTTAACTTGAAATTTATGATTTTTATGTTATTCGTTCATTTTTTTTTGAAAATTATTTATTTATTTTAATGTATTATCTTTTTGACATCATCATTTTTGTTCCCATCTTCATTTAGACTTAAGTATTTATTGTTATTTATCACTATTTTATCAATATTCATAATAATAGCTTTGTAGTTATTTTTGCAAATATAATTTTTGCAAATATAATTAAAGTTTAAACTGGTAAAATATGTTTTTTTTTATTTTGATGCTCACCAAATTAATTTTTAAATATTAATATTATTTTAATCGATTTTTTAGCACCATGATAAAACCTGCTTAAACCGGCTCCGTATGGGCCCTTTATTATCAACTAAACGGCACTTTGAAGGGCTTTGTGCAATGGTGTGAGCAAATGGGTTGAGGAAAAGGAAGTTGGGTAAAATAAAGTGGAAAAAAATATGAAGAAAAAACTTAAAGTTCGGGTTTATGAAATGTAGAAAAAGAGGATTATTGAAGATTTTTCGGTATGATAATAAAATAGAAAAAGGTGAATGTGAGAATCAATGAAAAAAAAGCGTTTGGTAAAAATGAAAAAACGAAAAAAAGATGGCGAGAATAAAAAAAAGGAAAAAAAGGAGATAGTGAAGAAGGGATCGGTTCATAGTAAGTTTATAATTATTTAAACATTGTTTTTATGAATAATTGTGCTGAAATAGAACATTGGGTTAATGGAAAGGTTTTTAATTATTTGTCGCTAGTTTATAAAGATGTGTCGTCTTACCCAAAGAGAATAACAATGCTGCCAAAACGTATCTTGTTAATAATAAAATTCAAATAATGAAAAATACATTTTCATTCTCCCAATGTCCAAATATTACCTCCATCTGTCGACCTTTAATATTCTTTTCTGGCTTGTTTTCTGTTTGTTTCCATTTGCATCAAAACTTTTTCCAGCTTTCATAACAACATTTAACAAAGAAATTAGAAATCTGAAAATCTAAAATTTATTTTTGCTAATAAATAGTTTTAAAAAAAGAATCAAACTTTTGCAATTATAATTTCAAACCAAGATTTTAATTAAGATATGAAGTCCTATTTTAAGAATATTAACTGTAGCAAAATTCATTTTCAAAAAGAATGAGTAGAAAAATAGGTTGAAATCTTTCACACAAAAAATAAAATCGATCGTTTTATTATTCTTCAAAGTCATTTATAAACGCTATAAAAAGTATAAAGAGAATTGGAATGCGTGCTAGAAATAAAAGGTTAGCTTCATGCTGAAAGGACATTTGAAAACAAAATCTTCAACTACGATTATGTGTTGGAAAAGAGATTCAATTGAATTCTAAGGCTTTTGAAAAACAATCGTTTAATAACTTTAGTGCAAACGTTTTGCAATAAGATAACTACATGTATGTATTAATAAGCTTTAGAAACAAAATTTAAATATGTTTGAAGTAGCTTTCAGAGCTAATTTACTAAAGAGTAAACTTTAAAATGGTAAGATAAAATTTTTTTTTCATTTTTAATATCGGAGAAACAAGCTCAAAACAGTTAAATCTGTAAAAATTATATGTCTGAGCCTCATTCAACGTCGTCCAAGATTTCGCCACTCCATCCAAACTTGACGGGTTCATCGGGTAAGATATCTTCCCAGTGCTGATCCCAGTGTTGTAGTAACAGTTCGTACTTGTCAGATCCCTTGCGGGGGAAATGTAGTCCCACTTCTTCTCTGTTCACGCCCAGTGCTGATTGTGGGTCTGCTCTTACGTTCTCTATGTTGCTGCGTGGATGGATGGATGGATGGATGGATGGATGGATGGATGGATGGATGGATGGATGGATGGATGGATGGATGGATGGATAATAAGATGAGTAAGATGGTAAGGAAGATGAGTAGATAGTTAGTTTTAAAGTTTATTACATTTCTAAATTTTTAATTTTCAGGCTACTAAGACAATGAATGGTGTCATACTCAGTTCGAAATATTAGAGAAAAATTATTTTAACAAACCTATAGACAGTGAACACACCTATAGACAGTGAACACACCTATAGACAGTGAACACACCTATAGACAGTGAACACACCTATAGACAGTGAACACACCTATAGACAGTGAACAAACCTATAGACAAGGAACAAACCTATAGACAGTGAACAAACCTATAGACAGTGAACAAACCTATAGACAGTGAACAAACCTATAGACAGTGAACAAACCTATAGACAGTGAACACACCTATAGACAGTGAACAAACCTATAGACAGTGAACAAACCTATAGACAGTGAACAGACCCATCATCTCACTGAAGTAGATGAACCACATTTCCCACATGCTATCTTGTGTTTTTGAGGCCAGGAAATCCTTGAACCAGCCAGAAGGAACACAGCCTGGAGTCAAGGGCCAGAACTTGGTGGTGTTTTGGGTCTTTCGCTTGTAATAGTACCAGTCCTGAAACCAATATTTTTTACAATTATTAATTTCATATTCATATACACAAATTTAATAACCATATGTTTATATTAGAGCTGTGCTTTAATCTAAGTTAACTTTTAATTAACGCGTAAATCAATTAATGACCGTTAAAATGTTTAATTGCGTTAAATATTTTAACGCATTTTTAAAACATTAACGCCTTTAACAATTTCAATGAATTTAAACTTATCCAAATTTAACTGTTTTTTGCTGATTTGATTACGTTGTCAGCAAGTGAACACAAACACTACTGTCAACAAACGAATGGGAACAATTGCATTTCATCAAAAAATTTCTAATTTTTTGAAGATTTGAAACAGAACTTCTAGGGGTTGAAAAATACTTTAAATTTTCAATAGTGTTACTTACAATTTGTCACTTTACACAAGAATATGCACTTCAGAAGATGATCCAGCTTATGTCATTCCTTTAACACACAAAAAGTCTCCCCAAATTGGAACAGAGAATGAATAATCAGAATATCCAATGGTCAAGAATTGCCACATCATTAGACCCCTAATTTAAAATTTTACAATGTTTTCCAAAAAATGAAAGAGTTGAAGAAATTATAAAAAGAAAAGAAAATCTCAGAAACTATACAGCCTTCACCAAACAAAAGACCTCAAATATATGTAAATTCAGATTCTGTTGATGAAAATACCTGAATGATTACTAAGTCATTCATTAAACGTTATTGAAAAGAATCTGAGGTAGGCCTTTAAAGTTGTTCTCTTGTTTGATGTGAACAACACGAAATAGCATATCCGAAACTGGCAAGAAAGTAATTCTCATCTCGTGTAAGTACAGTTTCATGTGAACATTTATTCAGCTTGTCAGAACACTTAGTTAGCAAGAAAAGAGTCTCTTTATATCCAACTATTGTGGAAAAACTTGTTTGCTTGAGTAACTGGCTCAAAAAGGATGTGTGAACTTTGAATTTTTTGTCATTTATGGATTCTTTTTTTCTGTAAAATGTGGATTACTTTTATACAAAGATTCTGATAAAATTGTTATTACATTTGTAAGAGGACAAAAAGTTAAATACTATTTCATACTAATGTCAAGTATGTTAAAAACATTGCGTTAAAATAAGATTAACGCACGATTAAAATTTTTAATCGAATAATTAACGGCGATTAAAATTTTTAATCGAATAATTAACGGCGATTAAAATTTTTAATCGTCGAACAGCTCTTATTTATATACATTAATTTAATAATTAACTCATTGTTCTAATATAAAATCTATAGATTAAAAACTGCCGTCTAGTTATGATTATATTCATTGATTTATTTTTTTAAAATCAATTTACAAACGTTTAATTATAAATTCATGTTAGTCAAAACCCTGTGAACATTCTATATGGGCCTATATGGGTCCCATATGGGCTAAATGGGCTAAGGGTAATCAATATGGGTCCTATATGGGTCCTATATGGGCTTCGTGGGCTAGAGATTATCTATATTGGCCCTATATGGGTCCTATATGGGCTAAATGGGCTTTAAAAAAGAATAAAATTTAACGTGTTTTTAAAGAAAAACCTATTTGGGAAGTATATGGGTCCTAAATGGACTAAATGAGCTTTGAATAATAATAAAAGTTAAAGTGTTTTTATGGAAAACCTATATGGGTCCTATATGGGTCCTATATGGGCTAAATGGGCTTTGAATAAATAAAAAAATTAAAGTGTTTTTATGGAAAGCCTATGTGGGTCCTATATGGGTCCTATATGGGCTAAATGGGCTTTGAATAATAAAAAAAGTTGAAGTGTTTTTATAGAAAGCCTATGTGGGTCCTATATGGGTCCTATATGGGCTAAATGAGTTTTGAATAATAAAAAAAGTTAAAGTGTTTTTATGGAAAGCCTATGTGGGTCCTATATGGGTCCTATATGGGCTAAATGGGTTTTGAATAATAAAAAAAGTTAAAGTGTTTTTATGGAAAGCCTATGTGGGTCCTATATGGGTCCTATATGGGCTAAATGGGCTTTGAATAATAATAAAAAGTTAAAGTGTTTTTATAGAAAGCCTATGTGGGTCCTATATGGGTCCTATATGGGCTAAATGGGTTTTGAATAATTAAAAAAGTTAAGGTGTTTTTATAGAAAGCCTATGTGGGTCCTATATGGGTCCTATATGGGCTAAATGGGCTTTGAATAATAAAAAAAGTTAAAGTGTTTTTATGGAAAGCCTATGTGGGTCCTATATGGGTCCTATATGGGCTAAATGGGCTTTGAATAATAATAAAAAGTTAAAGTGTTTTTATGGAAAGCCTATGTGGGTCCTATATGGGTCCTATATGGGCTAAATGAGTTTTGAATAATAAAAAAAGTTAAAGTGTTTTTATGGAAAGCCTATGTGGGTCCTATATGGGTCCTATATGGGCTAAATGGGTTTTGAATAATAAAAAAAGTTAAAGTGTTTTTATGGAAAGCCTATGTGGGTCCTATATGGGTCCTATATGGGCTAAATGGGTTTTGAATTAAAAAAAAGTTAAAGTGTTTTTATGGAAAGCCTATGTGGGTCCTATATGGGTCCTATATGGGCTAAATGGGTTTTGAATAATTAAAAAAGTTAAAGTGTTTTTATGGAAAGCCTATGTGGGTCCTATATGGGTCCTATATGGGCTAAATGGGCTTTGAATAATGAAAAAAGTTGAAGTGTTTTTATGGAAAGCCAATGTGGGTCCTATATGGGTCCTATATGGGCTTAATGGGCTTTAAAAAAATAAAAATTCTAAGTGTTTTCAAGGAAAGCCTATGTGGGTCCTACATGGGTCCTATATGGGCTTAATGGGCTTTGAATTAGTGTAACATTTGGCCATGGTTTTGGTAAAAAATTTATTTACAAATGGACTGAATTTGAATACATTTGTAAAAAAAATGTAAAAAAATAATTTCAAATATTAATTGTATACTTTTACAGAATGTTTCTGACAAATTTCGTTTTCATATCTTTTAAATAATTTAGATTATTCTTTCTATGATTTCCGGTCTAACCCATCGTTATCGCAATCGTGGATTTCTCTTCTCTGATATTGAAAACTCATTATATTTCCTAAATACCAATTTATTACTTGAAAGATTACTTCTTCCAAAAAGTGAGTATTTGTTTATATGATATGGATAACGTATTTTCTTATTGTAGAAGTACCAGAGCTCGACATATTAAAAGAAAAGTAGCCGAAATTTTAGAAAGCAATCATTCCCAAGAAAGTAACAGCTCAAAAAAAAGTGCAAAAGTTAAGGATTTCAAATGTAGGGTTATAGATGACAGTGCACGTGCAAAAGGCTTGTGTGAAAAAGCGTGCAGTCCACGTGTGAAAGGCTTGGATGAAAGAGCGTGCAGTCCACGTGTGAAAGGCTTTGATGAAAGAGCGTGCAGTCCACGTGTGAAAGGCTTTGATGAAGTAATTATAAGTGAAATTCTTAATGAAAGTAGTAATTATGAGATGACTTCAGATGATGATGAAATTATATATAGCGATTTTGACATAGAAAGTCACAATTCTAATGCCAAATCATCAAGTGATTCTGATACGAGTGATTCAGATCTCAAACAGCAGTTGGTTACCTGGGCTCTGATGTATAATATTAGTCATAAAGCGCAATCTGAATTGCTGCATATTCTCGCTAAACATGGTCTTAAAGTGCCACGAGATTCTAGAACACTTTTATCAACGCCTAAACAAGCTGTCATTTCTAAAATTGCTGGAGGTGATTACAATTATTTAAGTATTTCAAAAGCATTAAATTCAGAATTGCAATTATATCCTCATCTCGCAAACTTGGATTCTTTGACATTACATTTTAATATTGATGGAATTCCACTTTTTAATAGCTCCTTGACTCAACTTTGGCCGATTTTGGGACGGATAAAAGAAAATAAGATAATGCGTGTTTTTGTGGTTGCTTTATATTGTGGAAAAACTAAACCGCTCTCATTGGAAGAATTTTTAAAAGATTTTGTTTGTGAAGTGAAACTCTTGGTTTTGAAAGGCTATAAGTTTAATGGGAAAAATATTCAAATAGTTATAGATGCAATAATTTGTGATGCTCCAGCAAGAGCATTTGTTAAGTGTATCAAAGGACACTCAGGATACAATAGTTGTGAGAGATGTGTCCAGATTGGTTTTTTTTTTAAAGGAAAAGTTACACTGCCAAAAATTAATTGTAATCTTAGAACAGATAGTGGGTTTAAAGATAGGTCTGATGAGGATCATCATTCATATGGAAAACAATCACCTTTAGAAGGCCTGGGTATAGGTCTTGTAACGCAATTTCCGCTCGATTACATGCACCTTGTGTGTCTTGGTGTCATGAAAAGAATGATAGGTTTATGGTTTAAAGGCCCTTTAAAGAATAGATTGCATAAGCTTGTATTAGATAACATTTCAGAAAATTTGCGTAATTTGAGAGTTCATTTACCTAATGAATTTGCTCGAAAGCCTCGGTCTATATATGAATATGGAAAATGGAAAGCTACAGAACTGCGACAATTTTTAATTTATACTGGTTTAATTGTTTTAAAAGGTAGATTAGCTGAAGAAGCATATAAAAATTTTACTACTTTGTCAGTTGCTATTTCATTGTTGTTGAATCCAAGCATGATTGATCACAACTCATTGGCTTGTGATTTATTAAAAAACTTTGTCCAAAATTTTTCTTTACTTTATGGAGATGAATATTTAGTGTATAATATTCATTCTTTGGTTCATTTAGCAGATGATGCGAAAAAGTATGGTCCTTTAGACGAGATATCTGCTTTTCCATATGAAAATTGCTTAGGGCAAATAAAAAAACTTGTCAGGCGTCCATCAAATCCAGTAGCACAAATTGTTAGACGACTTGCTGAAAAAGAAAATTTAGTTAAATTTGAAAAAAAAATACAGCCTATTCATAAAAAACCTCATGTCAATGGTCCTTTGCCAGATGACAAATTTTATAAACAGTTCCAGCAGTTTTGTGATGCTGACAAACTAGTTACCATTGCCCAGGGTAACAATTGTTTTGAATTTGAAGATAAAATTTTATTAATTAAGAATATTTTGATAAACCAATTTGATAAAACCTTGGCTTACTGTGCAATTCTTGAAAAGAGAGGTTCATTTTTCGATCAGCCACTGGACTCATCTCTTTTGGGAATGCACCGTGTAAAAATTGATTCAAAAAAAATGATTACCGTAGAAATTAACTCTTTGTCTAAAAAATTATTATTATTACCTTATAACAAAATGTACGTGTCTTTGCCACTTTTGCATAGGAAGTGAGCCTATCCTAAAATTTAAACGATGTCAGATTTTATACAAAATTAATAAACATATTTATAAATATTGAAAATCTATTTTTAGATTTTCAAAATGTTTTTCACTATTGTGGAGTTTATCAATGAAAAAAGTTCAGCTATCGTCCCATCTAAATGGCTAACTGAGGACGATGCTTTTTGCTTTTGGCCACCCTTCACCTCAATTAAAAATACCCAATTGTGTAAATTGGGAGAACAACCAGGAAATGGCTGGGAAAAATATCCTATCAGGATCCTTGGAACAGCAGGTATTTACCAATTCTGTTCATAATCTGTGTCGTTTATTTTCTTTATTCATTTTAGGGACTGCGAATGTGCATCTGAAACTAATAACATATTGGGTATTTAATAATTCTCACTATATTTTAAAATCTTATGAACTTAGGTACTTATGAACGTGCAAGGAAGAAGCTGGTGCTTGCCGATTGTACTTCAGATTTACAGACAGAATCTGAAGAGATAGTATCAAAACTTAAAAGGTTTTCATTTACTATTTACAAATAAACATAACTAATATTTATTTCTTAATATTTCTGAAAGTTATTCTTTTACTTTTCAGGCGGTCTTTTAAACCCTTACGATTAAATACTGATTCATCTAATGATTCTGACGAAGCTGAAACGCCACAACGAAAAAAGATGAAGATGTCTTCTAGTGGTTTGACACCTACATTTATTAATGTTGCTGATGATTATATTTTATTGACTATTTTTCTTTTAGGGACTGCAACTGTCCTCTTCTTTAATTAATAACATATGTTATATACTGTGTATTTAATATTTATTAGTATAACTTAACATCTTAAGGTACTTTTGGACATGCAAGAGTTGAGTTGGAAAGCTGCACAGATTGTGATGAAGCTGAAACGCCACTAAAAAAAAAAGCCAGGATGTCTTCTAGTGGTTTGAAACTTACATTTAATAATGTTGCTGATTTAAATCCAAATGGATTTTGCTGAAAATTCTCAACTATTATTTATCTTAACACCTTATCAAAATATTTATACAGGTCTCTCAACTGATCCCGCATTCGTAAGGCTAGTCACACGGGTGGAGACTCTAATAACAGACATGGGAGTTCTCATGAAGATGGTGAACTCCATGATGAAGGGACAAAAGCAACAGAGGGATGGTCCTCTGTTGCCTGAGGGAGTAGAGTTCCCTATTGTATCAATGTCATCATTTGATGAGCTTGATAAAAAATTTGAAGATGCCACATTTTCAAATTCAATCGTATGAAAATATTAAATGTATTGTATATTTACATATATTGTATATTTACATATATTATATATTTACATATATTGTATATTTACATTTATTGTTTAATTTTGCAATATTTTTACCTACAGGTGTTATTTCTTGGGGATTTCGGTGGAAAAACCGTGGAGGAAGTCGCCCGACGAGTAATGAACCACTGCTTATCAAATGAATTGGCAATGCAGTTCAATTTAGTGGGTCGGAAAGGAAAAAGAGCCTTCGGCACCACAAATATGTTCAACGTTATATACCGTAAGTTGTTAGATAATAATGATTATACTGTTTCATTATACTCTCATCATGATTTATTATCCTATGTTAAGTTTCAGTTATTTAATTCATCAATAAATTATTCGCAACAGGTTCTATCAAAACCAACTCGACGATCACTCAAACAAACAAAAGAGAAATTGAGGTAAACGTGTCCAAATGGCTGACAGGAGCCAGAGACAGAGGTGGAAAGAGAAGCAGAAGAGCAAGCCAGCCAACATCAAAAATAAATGATTTTGAAGAATCCGATTAATCAAATTTTTTATATTTGGACTTTTTTTTTCATCTTTAAATTTATGTTTGGCAGAAATATTGTAATTGCCTTTTTTTACAATAAATAATTTATCAATCAATCGTGTTCGTGTTCAAAAGTTTGAGCGTATATGCTATACAAGCAGCCCATATAGCCCATATGGGCCCTATATGGGCAGCCCATATGGGCCCTATATGGGCAGCCCATATAGGTCCTATGTGGGCAGCCCATATGGGCCCTATATGGGCAGCCCATATAGGTCCTATGTGGGCAGCCCATATAGGCCCTATGTGGGCAGCCCATATGGGACCCATGTCAAAATGCTACACCGAATTAAGTGGGCCCCATATGGGCTATATGGGCCCTATATGGGCAGCCCATATGGGTCCCATATGGGCCTCATGTGGGCTGCCCATATAGTTGCCCATATAGCCCATATGGGACCCACATAAATCGGTGTAGCATTTTGACATGGGTCCCATATGGGCTGCCCATATGGGACCCATATAGGTCCCATATAGAATGTTCACAGGGAAAGCTGATATTTTGAAGGTATTCACTTTTCTACGAAGACTACCATTGAAAAAATTAGCTAATTAGTATATTGTCCATGCAGGTTTCTACTTATACATCGCGTTTTACGATAATTACTTTAAATATATACAGGAGAAGCAAATAACTTAGAAGAAAGACGGGTATTTGAAAATATTTTGTACTTACAAGAAACGTAAATAACCTGGAAAAGATACCAGTAATGAGGGTTAGGAGAGAAGCCCCACGTGCCGATAGCAACGTACATGAAGGCGGATTGATTCCTGGGGGCTGTGATGGAAAGTATAATTTAAACGAGCCAATTTTTGAAGCTTTTAGAGTTTATATATTCAAACCAAACTTCGATTGTTAGCTATTAGGATAACTTTTTTTCACTGATTAATTAACTAACCAACCAACGAGTATTTTTCTGTTGTTATGGGCCGAGACGGAGTTGCTGTAGAGAGTAACCCCAGCAAAATCTCGTCTCTTGCTGTACTTCTTGTGCACTGCTTTGAGCCAGCGGTAGGCGTGCTGTGAGACGGTCATGTCGTCTTCCAGAATCAGTGCTATTTCACGGTTTGTCATGAAAGAATTGTCGATGTTTGGATAAACAGGGGTTGTAGGGCCTGCTGTTGTTTTTTTTGATTGATTGGTAGTATTAGAAGTAGTTTCAGAAGACGCTTTGTTTCGTCTTGCATGTTCAACTTTTCTTGTTTCTGGGAAGAAGGGACGGAAGGAAGGAGCACTCAACGGTCTCCAAGTGTCTATCCACTGTCCTAGTATTCCCACGTTAGCTGGGTGCACGTGAACTCTGGTAGAACCTGAAATATTTCATAGTATTTGTATGTTATAAATATTTCAAATTTACATTTTTCTATTACGAAGAAGTTTAAATAAGCGATTATTGACATGAAAACCTTTAGACCAAGTGAAGTTATTGGCTGCTTCTAGGGTGAGGTTGTGTACAACTCCGTTTTCGTCTGGATCGATCCAAATCTCTAAAGCCGCAGTGTCCCCGTCCAGATGGATGCTTTCTATGGAGTTTAAAAGCTTCTTCAAGCTTTCGTGACGGTTGTGTGTTATCACTATGATCCGGAAATCTACCTTAAAGATGTGAAAGAGTTTGGATAAATGTTGGCTCGCGTTTCAGAATTTATTAAAATAACTATGATTATGCTATTTTATGTTTTTTTAAATCTTAATTATATGTTAATTTTAAATAAATAAAATAATAATTATTAGAAATTGAGAAACTATCGCAACTAATTGGAACGGAAAATTGTTATTTACGGATGTCCAGATTTCCTTTTATTCTCATCATATTACAATGTATTTCAGTTAATTTGATACTATCAAAATGTAAGAAAACTTTTTTAATTTTTAACCATGTAACAAAAGAGAAAAATGTATATCATTTTTCAGGGAATGAAAAAATGAAATTGTTCTTTATTCCTATTTATTTTGTAAAAATAAATATTTATATATTTAATACAAATAATGAATAATCTAACAGACAATTTTAAATGATTTTTATTGTCTATATAAATAAAATAAATAAATAAATTGTTAACTTAGTCATACAATTAGAGACCGACCGAAACAGATATTTTTATTTCGGCTGAAACCGAAATTAGGCCGAAATTAAAATCCAATTTTCGGCCGAAACCGAAATTGTAAGCAGATTTTCGGCCAAAACCGAAATTTTTCCCAACTTTAATTAAAAACAAAAAAATAGTATTTAACGATGTTAATGCCAGTTTAATAAGAAAATCCAAACAAACGTATATTACAAAATTAAAGTTTTTCATCAATAAAAATGGTCTACTAAAAAGTGTTTATTAAAATAAAAAATATTATCAAACGATAACAACTTTTTTAAATAATTAAATCTAAACAAACGAATATTGTAAGCCAGAAATAATAGTTTTTAAATATTTTCACCAAGAAGGTTGCTGCGACGATCTGCGTAGATTTGCCCTGCAGAACTAAACAGCTGATCGCTTGCAGCACTTGTTGGGGGTGCAGATAAGTATTTTTGAGCAACAGGCTCAAGACATGAATATTTATTGCAATGCCAATACGCAAAAATATTGGATGTTCTATTGATTCAAGGCTCTATAAGATACGTTTGCATTTTTTTTGAATTAATGAATCGAAGCAAAATCTTCTCGGGTTTACGAATGATTCTATATTTGCAGTTTTGGAGAATAAGAATGTTGTTAAAAAACATATTTATAACTTCATTGAAGAATTAATAATAATGAACGAAGAAAAAAATTCAGAAGAGGATGAATTGTACAAATATTCACAATTACGTCCCAAAAAAATTGAAGATTATAAAGATGTTTTATTTTATTGGAGTAAAATGAGCAATTTTCCAATACTACAAGATTTAGCCAAGATTTTGTTTAGTATAACTGCAAGTTATATTCCCTGTGAACGGGATTTTTCAACATGGGGTCATTTAACTTCAGACCCAAAATCATCTAATTTGAAAGCTAAAACTCTTAAGGGTTTAACCCGGATAATAAGCAATAAAGACTTGATTGAATTACTCATGAGGAATGACTAACTTAAATACTTTAATTTCAATAAGTATTTGAAATTTAAATCTTTTTTTAAAATTTGATAACAAAAATATTTTCTGACTTTCAAATAATAAATTTTTTTTAATGTTAGGACTAGCAAGTTTGGGACCAGTGAAAACGGCAGCGAAAATTAATAAAAACCAAAAAAGTTTCGAGAACGGGTCGAGATCGGGAATCGAATTGCGGGAACGGGACGGGAAGCAAAATTCGGGAACGGGACGGGACCGGGAATGAAAAATCATCAATGTTCGACCTCTAGTTAAAACACAATTAACTTTAGGTTAAAATGTTTAATCTTGGAACAGCTCTACTTAAAACGCTTAAACCCCAAAAATACTTCAATGAGGGGGTTTTTCTCTACATTAAAACTATAAAAAACACTTCAAATGTTCTCGAATTCTGCGACATTAAAAACTCCTCGGCAGACACTTGAATGATTTAATGTCATTAGGCCTGAGTGTTGCTTTGATCTTGCTTGAAGTTCTTTTGAGAACGGCATTTTAAATCTTAAAACTATTATCAATCTTGAGTGTTTTTAATGGTATATTCAGAATCTATCATATCTATAATATTGTTATTATAATTCTTATATTTATGTCTTTAAATTTATCAAAAGATCTTATTTATATTGTCTTACTATTTATATTATATTTATATCTGTCTTTTCTCTAAAAATGTTTTTGTGCAGTCAATTAGGCATCAGTAAAAGATGAACGTTTAAAAAAACCGGTCGATTTTTTTCTCAATTTTTCATGAAGCTAAGGTTGTTCCTCGCTACACCACTCTTCTCACCAAGACGTGAGTAGCAATTGCTCACTCTTGAAGCTTATCGTAAACCAGAACCTCAATGTCAACTGCAGCAATGGCCAGACTTAATCGGTTATTTGTAAATAATTCTATCCGCTTCTCTGTCTGATATAGACTCCAACAGTCATCGGTGCTCAGTATCCTACTTTACGAATGTGAGACCTGGTCTCTTAACGCGGAAACAAACGCAAGTCTTTGAATTTAAATGTCTCGGTAAACTCCACGGCATCTCTTACTTGGAGCACAGAAACAACAACTACGTCAATAGATTACAACAGCACTAATTAGACAAGAATCTCTTTTATCAACTGTCAAGCTTCGAAAGTTTACTTGGCCACGTCGTCAGACACGATTCACTGTCCAAGAAGTTGCTACAGGACACGCTACAAGGAAGTCGTCGTCGAGACCGTTAGAAAAAGAGATGGATTGACAATGTGAAAGAGTGGACGTCTTTTCCCTTGAGCAGTCTTTTCAACGCTGCTTACAACAGAATAGAATGGTGGACTAAAGCTGCCTCTTCTTCCTTATTTTCCCCCAACGACTTACTTAGTCACGGGCATGATGATGATGATGATTATGATGTAGCTCGTCTGAGTTTACACTACAATATTATTATTTTGTCGTCACCACATTAATAATATTCGTCGTTGTGTTGTACTGAACACACAACCGGTTGAAATAAAGCCTTAAAGGTCTTTTTAACGACATAAACTTTGACTTTTCTTGAAATAAAATATATATAACAAAAAACCAGATTTTAAACAATTTTTTTAATTATTGAAAAATAGAGTTAGTTTGCTGCGAAAAAAGCAATTAACTTAAATTTGAAACAAATGGTTGTTGTTCCAGATGCTTGTATAAGTTATTCAAATAATTAGTCTGATGACCCCCATAAATCAATCAACCACGATAACTAATAGATATCTAATAGAGAATCGAACCCGAACTTAATAGATCGATTGAGGATACAGATATATCAGATAAATACATAAATAAATAAAAATTTCGGTTTTTTGGTAAATGTGAGATCCATTTCGGCCGTAACCGAAATTAAGCCGAAATTACAAAATTATTTGCGGCCGAAACCGAAGAATGACCGAAATTGTAAAGTTAGATTCGGCCGAAACCGAAAAATGGCAGAAAATAAGAAAATTGGCAATTTCAGCACCAAAACCGGAACCAAACCGAATTTCAGTCGGTCTCTACATACAATGGACAAGCGAAAGAAAATCATTGTAAATTGCAACGAAAAATCAGCGCTTTTTTTCAATAACTAAAAAAAGTACGTAAACCTAGGATATAGAAAAGCCATTTAGAAAATCTCAACACATTTTATACTGATGTGTTGTAAAACTATGAAAAAAGCTTTCATCCAAATTATTTGTTAAAATTCCAAAAAGATTTATGCTGTTTATATGAAAGTCAATAATTTTCAAACGCACTTTTTTTTCATTCGTTTAATTAAACTCCATCAAATTGGAAATTTTAATTATGCCCAAAATATTATACGAATGAGCTGAATATTGTTTGGTAGTCTATTTAGGTGCCTATGAATAAGAAAGAAGTATAAAATACTCCAATATTCTTCGAGGATTTGCTTGGGTCTGAGAAATTAAGACAAAATAAAACTTCGCAAGTCACTTACTATTTCCATTGTTTAAGCATTCTTTCCGTAATAGGAAGTTATCAGGATAATTAATAAATAAATAAAAATTAATAATATAAGAAGTATTATAATGGTATAAATAGTATTATAATCATATAAATATAATAATATAAATATAATAATATAAACATAATAATATAAATATAATAATATAAACATAATAATATAAATATAATAATATAAATATAATAATATAAATATAATAATATAAATATAATAATATTAATATATTAATATGAATATAAAAAAATATAATAATAATAATATAAAATATAATTCTACAAATATAAAATACAATAATAATGACGAGCACTACTTTTGTGGCGTGTAACCCTTACGGATTTCTACGCCACTAAGGCTACAAATTTTGATTTTCATGTTAATAGAACATCGATTACATTCGAAACTAGGAACATCAGCCATGGCCAAACCGAGAGTCGTTAGACGTTGTAGTTCAATCTGGTGGTGGGCTTATTAGAAACTATATTTTTTGTTTTTTTTTGGAAGAGATTGAGCCCCTGCTAATTGAAAAACGACAGACGTTTAACCTCTAGGAAATACCGTCAATTATTAAAATAGAGTTAAGATATATTTTGGCTGAAACAAAAAATCAATGAGTTGAAAAAAACTTTTATGCTCATGACTTTCAAAATATTTTTTAAAAAACAGAAGTAGAGGAAAAACAAAAAATAAACGGCCATCATTTGAAAAACATTTCAAATGAACGAATAAAAAACTTTTATTTTTTTATTGAAGAGCGTGGAATTGGAAAATGACATTACAAATTTTCATGAAAATCTCAATACTTCGGTGCTGTGCTTGCAAAGAGCTCCCACAAGATTAGTGTGTGCTCCAAAAGCGTCTAAAAGATTCAACATCTTGAAGTCGTTTCAGAAAGCTTCTATGGCTTGTGTTTTTTGTTTGATCCACAATGTTTCCGGAATAAATAAAGTTTTAATTCATCGTTTTTCCGTCTCCCTGTCATAAACAAGAGTCGGAAGCGTCAAATGTTCATAGTAAATTTAAAAGTTTAATACGAGTTTCCAATTTCAATTTTAATTTAAATCTTTCAAATTTAATTAGATCTAAAACTATTGAATAATGTGATCAAAAGAAATGTATTCTTAATATTTGTTAAAAAAATAATTTAATGTTAAAAAATTACATACCTCATTTTCATATTGGTGTGGTATTCCCATTGATTTCATAATTGGGACGGTGTTTAATTCCTTTCTGTAGAAAATAAAATTTACAATTATGTAAACGACCAAAGGCAAAACTAAAAAACCGTAATATTTTTTCATTTTAAAACTCATAGTGGCTGTGAAATCATGTTAAGCCAAATAATCTATTATCTTTTACCTACATAAGGTTCTAACCTAATTCTAAACATATACATAAACATATTAGAATAGTTTTAATGATTTCGCTTTTTATAGACATATAAAAATGATGTTGTTGGCGTCCGTCATTCTAGATAGACAAAGGACTTTTGCGCCAAAGAGAACTTTTCGCTGCTAGTTTTTTTTTCTGCGAAAGCGCTTTTCACTGCAAGCCGACGAACCCCTGCTTTTCCCGCTTCTAGTCCCATGCGCACAGCTTGCCTTCATCTGCTTTTATCTTCAGCAAGCGATTCCCAGGTGCTGAGGTCGATCTCTGTAGATTTTAGATCGCGCTTGCAGACGTCCTTGTAGCGAAGATATGGCCTGCCAGTTGCTCTCCAACCTGAGGCAAGCACGCTGAATAGCACGTCTTTCGGAAGACGGCCATCATCCATCCGACGTACATGTCCCAGCCATCGCTGTTTGTTACACGGTCTCTCCATGAGATTCCGAACATGCGTCGAAGACAGCGCATGTGGAAAGCACTCAATCTTTTTTCCTGGTATGCGTATAGTGTCTAGGATTCACTGGCGTAAAAGAGAGTGCTCAGAACACATGCCTTGTACACAGCTGTCTTTGTCTTTTTTGTCAGCATCTTGTTGCTCCAAAGTTTTGGTGACAGCCTGGCAAAGGTTGTCGAAGCCTTGCCGATCCTCTGGTTCCGTTCTGCAACTAGTGAGAAGTCATCAGTGACTGCTGAACCAAGGTAAAATTTCAATTTTTATTAGTAATTAGATGATGCAATACAGTTTTATTGTGTGCACGTTTTAAAATTAAAATTGAGTGATTGGCCTGTCAAGACCATAAATGGTCATAGTTGCCTAAAATGAAATTTAGAATGAAACTAGAAAGTCTATATACTATATACTATATACTATATAGTATATAGACTATATAGAGTATATATTTTGCATGGACTATATTTAGACTTATAAATATACAGACTTTATAGAGTATATATCATATTAAAACTATAGAAAGTATATATCATGGTTGGCAATCTTGGGGGGGTCCTGGGGTCCGGACCACTTTTTGGTAGTGAGGGGTCCACCTTAGTGGTAGAAAACGCAGAACCCCCCAGGATCACCGCTTACTCTGGGTAGGATCCCCCCAAGAGTTGCAGCAGATCGCCGCCCCTGGTATATATTTTAAATGAACTATTGAAAATTAATATAAACCAATTATTTACTTTATAATGATTAAAATACCGTTAGTATTCATTAGCTTTATAACACCTCATAGTTGAAATTAAAACTAGAAAACCTAAAGCAAAAAAAAAGTTCAATTTGGAAAAGTAACCTAAAAGCTAAATTTAATTTAGTTTAGTAAATTTTATTAAAGGACAATTCCTATTAAAATACAAACTAATGTATTTTTTAGACAATTATACAAGTTTGACGATAAATACAACGTTTAAATGGCTTTTTTTTAAATACATTTTAATTTCATCTTAGGGAACTAAGCATTCCATCTTGGGAACCCAGTTACTCGAGATGGATGTTTAAAGTAAAAAAATTGTTTTTTTAATATTTATTCTCATCTTTTAGTTCACGTATCAAGACAAGGTATCAATACAATGACTAGATCAATTTAAATTTACATAATTTCTTATGCAATTGAGCCATGGGGCTACGTTTAAAAATCGTTCCTTCTTGTGCAACCCCCCTTCAATATATTTATATGTATATATGTTGGTATTACTCTATTCAATATATAATTAAATATTATAAAATTGAACATATATCTTTTAATAATATTTGTAAAAAATAATTCTAAAAAATAAGTTTAATAAACCGTTAGTATGAAATAGACATAGTAAAACATGGAGTTATATTTAAATAATCGATTTTAAATTTCAAAACGTCCATTTAGGAAATGATAAACACTAAAAATACAAGAAAATTGACACAAAAATTAATTTTTCATGCTTAAAATAATCTTCCTCCCATCACCCGCGATTGAAAAATAACACTCAAAATGGGAGATGTTAAACCGTTTATTCACTAGACAAACACGTTTTTTATACTTTTCTAAAAATATTTGACTTTTTTATATTTTAATCTTTTTTGATTGATACTTTTATTTATAATTTTTTTTACTTCTTTATTTTCAGTGAAAGGATCATCTTTTGGTTTAAACAGTAATAAATGTTCAAGTCTATTTCGCATCTTTTTATAAACCAGCTTTTTTTTATTTTATTTTTTCTAAACTTAGCTTTCTTTCTTTTATACATAAAAATTATAAGAAAAAACTTAGTCGTAATTCGGAAATTAACTTTTCAAGACCCATAAATATATTTATTCCTATGTTATAGATGAGTGAACGGGTAGCTGAGTCTGCAACGACTCTAGGCTTGACCAATAATGAAAGGTCCTAGGTTCAAGTGCAACCAATGTCTTAGTACCCCAAAGGCGCAAATAAAAATATGCAGCCTAAGTGGCCTGGAAGCCCGTTCGTGTTATACACGCCACTATAATAATGCTCGTCATTATTATTATTATTATTATTATTATTATTATTATTATTATTATTATTATTATTATTATTATTATTATTATTATTATTATTATTGTTATTATTATTATTATTATTATTATTATTATTATTATTATTATTATTATTATTATTATTATTATTATTATTATTATTATTATTAAAGTCAAATTAGATTTTTCCTATATTTACCACGTGTTAGAAAATTTATCAGCATTAATTATTTTTTAAAGCTGTTCCTTTTCGTTTTTAATTCGTTCGTCTAGTATATAGGAGCCGGCTGTTGCGGCTTTGATGAAAAGGCACAAGATTACTTAGAGTATACTCATAAAATTAACTATTATCTATTTACAAAGTGATTTTTCAACTAAATTTTTAAAGTTTAACCTAAAAGTAATAACATTATCATCATCAGGCGAGTTTATATTGTACAAGCCAAAGCCTATATTAAATGAGAGACCTCTGGCGTCTCAGTTTTGTTTTTAGCAAAATATTTTTCAAGAAAACGGATTTTTGCAAATTTCAAAAATAAATTTAAAGCGCATAAGTTGAAGTTTTTTGAATTATTTTTAAAATCATATTTATGCTCATTTGATAAAAAATATTTAGAAAACAATATGTTTTTACAAATCTGGGCTTTGTTTTTTCTTATCTTAGGTTCATATTTTTGTCATAGACCCATCTTTTCTACTTTTCAGCCTAAAAATGATCTTAAAAACATTAAATTTTTATACAAGTAACGTTGAAGTTTAAAAAAACGTGGTTTTTTCGAATTCTGTATCCAATAAAAATAAACTCAATCTGCGCTATGTTGGTGCTCATCAAACAAACGGGTTTGCTTAGGCAAAACATAGTGAATGTTAACTCAATAAGGTCAACTGCAAAATCTTTGTTAATATTTTGTATTATTACATAACAATTATTTTTTCATCTTTATTCATTCATTTATAATTGATAAAAACATTTTGGTATTTAAATGAGATTTGTAGAACATTTTAACCATCCGTCAATTATATGTCAAATCATTGATCAGTTTTGCTTTTCAACAGTTTTGAGATTGAAACTGAAATTCTCAATCTTGAGACCCCTGATGAAAAATAATTTCCGATTTTAAATGTTTTTTAATATATAAAATCACAATGTTTATAAATAGATAGAAAAAATGACGGAATTGTTTTAATAACTTTAAGGAAAATCTAAGAGCAAACCTAAACCATGATATCGATATATATGCAGACAGAACTCGAAATGGTTTATTTAAATCTCAACGATGTTATATTCAGTAAAGTTTAACTTACACACTTTGGTTTCAGTTGTACTCATTTTTATAGTTTTTAATTTGTTTTACTACAATAATGAGTTAAATAAGTTTTTATTTATAAAATCTAAATACCGCTATGGAGTACCTTATGTGTATGAAGATGAGGTATTCAGATAGATTTTTGAATAATTTTAAATTAGTTTTATTTTTAATTTTAAAATTTCAAATACAGCAAATTTCAGCATCATAACTTATTTATTTTTCTTTTAAAAGCTCAGCAATCAAGAAATAAGCTAAATCTCTTCCCTTCACCAAAATCTTATCCTCTCTAGGTAGACCTCAGGATCATAGTGATAACACACAACCGTCACGAAAGTTTAAAGAAGCTTTTAAACTCCATAGAAAGCATCCATCTGGACGGGGACACTGCGGCTTTGGAGATTTGGATCGATCCAAATAGGAAAGGAGTTGTACACAACCTCACCCTAGAAGCGGCCAATAACTTCACTTGGTCTAAAGGTTTTCAAGTCAATAATCGCTAATTTGATCGTCTTCGTGATAAAAAAATGTACATTTGAAGAATTTATAACATACAAAAACTTTAAAAACACTGAACAGGTTCTACCAGAGTTCACGTGCACCCAGCTAACGTGGGAATACTGGGACAGTGGATAGACACTTGGAGACCGTTGAGTGCTCCTTCCTTCCGTCCCTTCTTCCCAGAAACAAGAAAAGTCAAACATGCCAGACGAAACAAAGCTGTCAACCAAACTTTCTCCAAACATATTTCTAAAGCTTGCAATCAAACTACAATTGAAACAACACAATTTCCATCCGCTACAACTACTACTCCTACAACAACATCTACTTCTACTACTAAGACTACTACTACTCGTTTGACTGATTCAATTGGGATGAAAATTGAAATCGATAGTATTTTGGATGGCTTCAAAAACTTGGATGAAGACATCATTACAAACCGTGAAATAGCACTGATTCTGGAAGACGACATGACCGTCTCACAGCACGCCTACCGCTGGCTCAAAGCAGCGCACAAGAAATACAGCAAGAGACGAGATTTTGCTGGGGTTACTCTCTATAGCAACTCCGTAAAGGCCCATAACAACAGAAAGTTACTCGTTGGTTAGATAAATGAAATCTAATTTAATTTTTAAAATTTGCTCTGTAATCTTTCAGTCAAGCATCAAATGTTATAAATAATTTTTGACAATACCTACGTATGCGAGTGTTCTACGGATGATGCCTATTATGCCATTTGCTTTTTTGACCCTTGTAGTAAAGTCAGTTTCAAATTTTCGGCCTTTTTCGGAAGGTATTACTAGTTCTTTCTCTTTGTCTACCTGTTGCCGCTCATTGGTGCTCCCGTCTATACACCATAGTTGCCCTGTTATATGCCTTGTTTACCCAATGTCTGCTTTTGTATTTGTCTGGATGAAAATGTTAAATCTATTTTTAAACCATAATTGTGAAACTTAATTGTTTCTGTATTTTTCCCTGCCCTCTTGGGTTTCGAATGCTCTACAAACCTACAAATGAACCAAGTATGCATGATTTTATCAAACTCTTCAGTTTTGAGAAACGTCGACGAATTTTAGAATTTGTTTGCATACTATAAACAAATATAAAGTTTACCAATTTCATTTTTAAGTTAACATTTATAATATATACATGGTATATGATTATCTGTTAATTTGATTATTTGTGATGTCATTTTCTTTTTTTTTATTGTAAAGAAATTATACGAAAATTTCAAGTTTGATAAATTAGCCTTTCTTTTACATTTTTCCCTTCTTAACTAAAAATTCTGGCTATGGGCCTTATTTTTACATTATTAGTTGAACTCATTTTCTTTTTTCTGAACCAAAACAAAAAAAATTATGCAATTTGTTGAATAAACATGCTCTGCCACACATGCTCACACCAACTTGTAGCACCACTTAAACTTATTCTCTACAACAACCTTCGTCAACCCACACTTGAACTTTTATTACAACGATTATTTTATGACTTTTTATCATCCTTATCAACACAGCGCCCAGAAACCATTCCGCCTTCATGTACGTTGGTATCGGCACGTGGGGATTTTCTCCTTCACCCCACTACTGGTATCTTTTCCAGGTTATTTTTAATAATTAAATGAATTTTTAAAATTTTAAATATAACAAATGAATTAGTTTTTAAATATAAAAATATAAAATAATTGAAAGATTTAAATAATAATAATTGTTTAAAAAAAGGCTGTTGCGTCTAAGTAAACACGAATCTCTTTATAATACTTGAAGATTTGTATGGATTACTTTCAAAATTACATACAATTTTAATAATAATTTTAAAAATTAAACAAATTATTTTTCAAAGTTTAAATTAATGAGTTTTTTTAATTGAATCAAAATATATTCACACAGTCCTATGAAATAAATTCATTCTTGCATAATCAACATCACCCAGCAACTCCCACCTACTTAACTACAGGACTGGTACCATTGGAAGCGGAACAGCCAAAACAGCAGCAGGTTTTGGCCACTGGTGCCGGGCGCACTGCCCTCTTACTGGTTCGAGATTTTTCTAGAGTCGGGAAGTGAGAATGGCATGTGGAGCATGTGGTTCATCTACTTCAGTGAGATGATGAATCTTTTCACTGTCTATAGGTTTGTTCACTGTCTATAGGTGTGTTCACTGTCTATAGGTGTGTTCACTGTCTATAGGTTTGTTCACTGTCTATAGGTTTGTTCACTGTCTATAGGTTTGTTCACTGTCTATAGGTCTGTTCACTGTCTATAGGTGTGTTCACTGTCTATAGGTTTGTTCACTGTCTATAGGTTTGTTCACTGTCTATAGGTGTGTTCACTGTCTATAGGTTTGTTCACTGTCTATAGGTTTGTTCACTGTCTATAGGTTTGTTCACTGTCTATAGGTGTGTTCACTGTCTATAGGTTTGTTCACTGTCTATAGGTGTGTTCACTGTCTATAGGTTTGTTCACTGTCTATAGGTTTGTTCACTGTCTATAGGTTTGTTCACTGTCTATAGGTTTGTTCACTGTCTATAGGTTTGTTCACTGTCTATAGGTGTGTTCACAGTCTATAGGTTTGTTCACTGTCTATAGGTCTGTTCACTGTCTATAGGTTTGTTCACTGTCTATAGGTTTGTTCACTGTCTATAGGTTTGTTCACTGTCTATAGGTGTGTTCACTGTCTATAGGTTTGTTCACTGTCTATAGGTCTGTTCACTGTCTATAGGTTTGTTCACTGTCTATAGGTTTGTTCACTGTCTATAGGTTTGTTCACTGTCTATAGGTTTGTTCACTGTCTATAGGTGTGTTCACTGTCTATAGGTGTGTTCACTGTCTATAGGTTAGTTCACTGTCTATAGGTTTGTTCCTTGTCTATAGGTTTGCTCAAGTTTATTGCATGCTTGGAATGATTTTAAACGATTTTTACATATTTTTTCCCGATTTTTAACATTTTTCTTAATAAGTACTTAAGTAGAGTTCCAAAATGTTTTTCATTCTCTAAATATTAATTAGGGTTTTTTTTAAATTTAAATTGTTTTAAGTTTATATTATTCAGATATTCATTTATTCCTGTAATTTTATCCAACTAGCAATCAATATGATAATTTATTAATCTGTTTTTCCACGCAGCAACATAGAGCACGTAAGAGCAGACCCACAATCAGCACTGGGCGTGAACAGAGAAGAAGTGGGACTACATTTCCCCCGCAAGGGATCTGACAAGTACGAACTGTTACTACAACACTGGGATCAGCACTGGGAAGATATCTTACCCGATGAACCCGTCAAGTTTGGATGGAGTGGCGAAGTTTTGGACGACGTTGAAATAGAATAATACATTTTTTCATATTTCTGCATTTATCGTCTTTAAAACCATATTTTTTCAAGTTTAACTGAACGTAGTCAATCAATCAATCAAATAAACTTCTATAGCGCTCTTTCAAGCTCAGGTTTGAATCATTAGGTTAATTCCTTCCCTTTCCTGCATTTTTCATTTTTTCAAAGTTAGTTTTTGAATTTGGCGGCTCTACTTGTTAACTTAAAATGAGTGAAAAATAAATGTTCGATGTGTTTAATATAAAAAAGTAAGAGCTGTGTCAAATATAACTTATATTAAATGTTAAGCATTAAGTATTATAGTTATAAAGCCACTTTAAAAAAATAATAATTAATTTTGTTTTTCAAAAAACAATTCTTTTTTATATAAGCAAGCTATTACGTTAAGCCACAAAGTACATCTGAGGGGTGTGTTGAAGTAAAAGTTGCTGTAATGAAATTATTAAAGTTTTTTAGCTGATTTCATAAGGTTTAATCAAAATAAATGTTATTCAATTTATTTGAATATTAGTTGCTTTCATTTGGTGAAGTTAAATTTAATTAATTCAGATTTAAAAGAGTTTAATATAATTAATTGATGCTGAAGAAAGCCGTGTTTGGATTAAGTGTTTTTAAGTAATCATTGTTTACAAAAATTGTAAGCAATCCTTATTCTTCTTCATGAAACAAAAAGCTTTATCACAAATAAGTTAAGTTGAATTACTTAAATGGAACGAACTTTAGCGACTTTTTAGCGACTCCAATAAGGCTTATTCGGTAAAAAAAGATGTTCTTTGAATCTCATGAAAGCCACTCTTTGTAAATTCATAGAACAATTATCTACCTAAAACACAAGGCTCTTCATATATTTTTCTTTTTAATCATCCATCCATCCAGATGCCTTCTTCAGAATTAAGACTGGCTTTAAAGGCATACCTTGACTTCATCAATAAACATCTTGCCACGGTATTCATGAAACTTTATATTTTTAAAGTTATTTTATTGCTCATACAAATAATGCAAAAAACTTAGTTTTCATGTTTTTAAAATTGAAACTTTTTAATCATCATCATCATCCTTATCATCATAAGCATCATCATAATAACCATAATCATCATAACCATCATCATCATAACAATCATTATCATAACCATCATCATCATAACCATCATCATCATACCATCATCATCATAACCAGTATCATCGTCATCATCATAACCATCATCATCGTTATCATCATAACCATCATCATCGTCATCATCACCCACAAACAGAAGAGCCTGCTAAATGTACAAAGAGCAAACATGATTCTTACAAGACTCAAGAGTGCTTTAGATGATGATGATAATGATGATGATGATGATGATGATGAAAATGATGATGATCATGAGGAAGATGATAATAATGATAAGCGGGACAGTTATATTCCTAATAAAAATGCTAATTCTTGTGATGAAAAAGAGGTAAATGCAAATTATAGAGAAATTGGGATTAATAGTGAAGAAGCTAATGGAAAAAATAATCATGAAGATAGTAAAGAAAGAACAAAAATAAATAAATATAAAGTTAATGATGATGGTAGTGGGGATGATGATGATGATTATGATGATGAAGAAGAGGAGGAGGAAAGAGAAGAAGAGGAGAATGATGATGATGATGATGATGATGCGACAGTAAAAATGACGTCACTGACCGCGCTGATTACACAGATGGGCGGGATAAAAGCTGTACTGTATCTGTGTGCTAGGGTTGTTATTGTCCCTTATCGTTGCCTAATTGTTTATAATTATATGCTCTTCATAATTATATATTTTTTTAATTTATTAAAATTAGTTTTCTATTAGTATTTCTATTGATATTGATTTTTTCAGTTTACTATGATTTTTTTATCCAGGATTATTTGTAAATTTAAGTTTTTTCGATGTGTTTAACTTTCATAGGCGATAGATATCATTTTCAAATTTAAATATTCAAAGGTGGTTGAAAGGTCACGCAACGAAACGAGCCAATCACAGGCGATACAACTGCTACTAAGTCTCATCCAATCAAATTCGTTCCTGCATCTACAGTTCATCCAATCAGATGGCTTTGTTCTCTTGACCAGACTGCTGGCTAATGAAAAGGCCTTGTTTGGTGTGAAAATGTTCAGGGTGAGTGACTGCTATTTTTGATTGGTCAACAATTTTGAGAAATTTAAAAAAAATTATTTCGCTGATTTATTTTTTTCAGAATTTTTCTTGTAATAACACACTTGATGGCTTCACAGGTTTTAATTGAAGCTACCACGGAACGGAACTTGACTATAGTAAATTCGTTATCATCATCATCATCGCCTTCCATTCTTCCATCACTTTCTTCAAAGGTTTCTTTCATCACAACTAGCCAAGAAGGGGGCTTTATCCCCCAGATTGGCATATTAACAAGACTTATTCTCAACAACGCCATCTTGAAAAACTCTACTAAAACTGTTTGGCATTTGCTTTTTGAGTTCTTGTTGCTTTTGGTTAAAGAACGTAGACTAAAAAACGACGAACAAGAAGAAATTTTTTCGAAAGTTCTTGATCTATTTTGTGTACGTCAAACCTTTTTAATTAATTATTCAAATTATGTTTTTGTGTGTAAAAATTGTTGATTCTATTTATATGAAAGATCCATATATTCTCGCTCCTAAATATCTCACTTGTGTTCAATTCAATCACACTTTTGATCAGGAACGGTACAATGAGGCTTCATTTGAAGAGTCTTCATCATTACCATCACCATCACAGCCATCACCACCGTCATCATCACAACCATCACCACCGTCACCATCACAACCAACATCTTCATCACAACCATCATCATCATCACAGCCATCATCACCATCAAAACCATCATCATCATCACAGCCATCATCATTGTCACCACCATCATTATCAACACAACCATCATCATCACTATCACAACCATCATCATCAACACAACCATCATCATCAACACAACCATCATCATCATCACCATCACAACCATCATCCTTTGTCAACAAACAAAAAAGTATTTCAAGAGAAACGATGGATTGCTGTTTTAAGGTTCGAGTTCATAATTCCTCTTTGGCATTATTTTTAATAATCATTTAAGTAAATACTCATTAATAAAGATAATTAGTAAAACTAAAATTCATTAATTAATCAATGAAATTTGAGCACTTTTTATTGTCTGGACCCTTTTCGAATTAGGTCGAATCTTCTTATTTAATTATCCAACTTATTCCCCACAGTTCTTACATGAGCTGATGCTACAGCACCATGTGGGAAATGATGAAAAACATGATGCGACTAACAACAAAAGCGACAAAAACAATTATGATAATGTCGACCACAAAACTTACAAAGAGTCTTCCCACACCAACCATTCAGCCTACGTGAACAAAATCTTTGAACTTCTCACAATCAACCTTCAAACAACCAATATAACCAAGCAATTTTATTCATGCTCAATAAGTTTCAAAACAAGGGAACCTAATAAAAAACTCAAATGCTCAGCTCAAATTGAAGCTGTAGAAAAAGAAAAATTATACTCTGAAATGATATACTTTTGTACAGGTAAGCACTTAACAAAATTAATTTTATAAGCATAAATTGAATTGAATAAGATTTCGAAAGAATTTCAAAAAATGAAGAATATTTTTACATCAAGATCATTCATTTCAGGTCTGTTAAATCTCTTAACGAACCATCTCCAACTTTTTCAGTTTTTTTCTCCAATAGAATTACCCTCAACATCCAACAGCAAAAAATTATTTAGTTCTTTTTTTCCTAAAACCTCCATTCAAGCCACCAGCCACTCATTCCTCCATCCCCATCTCTTTCTTCTAATCTCGTTTTTGGATCATTCATCGAAAAACATTCGAATCTCAACCCTCAAGGTTTGCATATTTTTGGTTTTGAAAAAGCTTTTTGACTTTCTGAATAATACAAATTTCAATTTGTTTCAAATATTTTTTAAAAATCTGCTTCGTTTAAATGTCTAACTTGGCATACAAGAACTAATGAATTTTCAAAATTATCAAAATACATTTTTTATAAATGATCTTTTTCAGCTATTAAATCTGTTATTCTAGTTTATCTCATATAAATCACTTGTCCAACATTAAAAAACGTTATTCAAATCACGTTTCTTGCTTTAAGAATTCAATTAAAACCACTCCAGCTACTGCAAGGAATACTGCCGCATAAGGCACCCCCTCCACACTCACCAACTTCTTCATCTTTTCCAATGCACTTTTCCAACAAACAGCCCAAAGACTCAAATTCTTTTGGTGAATTCAACACTAACCTCCTCCATCTTATTTCCTCCAACCTTCAAAACCACCCTTGTGATGAAGAAATTCTTGGTGTGGTCCTTAGCATTGTGTTCAAGCTTCCAAAAGATCTAAAAGAAACAAGGTTGAAGCTTTTAAAGTTAAACTCGAATTCTTTTTTTTCGATATTTTTTAGCTGTTTTTATCATAAACGTATCAATTTTTTCACAAATTCTTATTCAATAACACATTCTCCTTCACCAACACTCACACATTAGTTTGCCAGATCTTCTTTCATACTGCCTTCCTCAAAACACGACACCACTTTTCTCCACCCTCCTTCTTTCTCTTCTGAACACCGCTTCCACCACAGTTTCCCACTTCATTCTCAATATCTTCTCTCAACTTTCAATTTTCAACAATCTTCCACCATCTATGTCAAAATCGCCATCATCGCTGGCGTCTTCATCATCTTCATTATCACCACCCCTGCCATCACCTCTGAGTCCCTCACCATTATCACCACGATCACTGAACTCAATCACTAGCATTCAAAAAGCCTTAATAAGTCATGGCATTTTCGATGTTCTCTACAACAAAGTTCTATCACTTGTCGATGAAACGAAGGATGAATTAAATGAAACAAAAAAAGAAATTGATGAAAGTAATAATACAAATGGCAGTAATGTAATCATAAATAATAATGATGCAACGTATGATAAAAACAGAAAAAATAAAAATGAAGAAAATGATAGAAAAGAGGTACCAAAAAATGACGAGCTGTTATACAGACTGTTCAGTCTGTTGGGAGAAGAACTAGCGTATTTGTTGCTGTGGGTTTGATAATTTATTTGATAGTCTAGCTCCATTTTGAAACTTCAAGTTAATCATTTTATCAGATTTTAATCGATATTATTGCTTAGCTGTGAATTTTATATGAACTAGAAAGATTTTTATGCAATCCTCATGTAGAAATCCTGAGAAAGCATGCTACAAGCATTTCCAACACTACTACTTCATGGCTCTCAAACTCACCAATCTTGTAAAAAAAGGTTTAAAATAAAAATATAATAAATTTCTTCTTTTGTATTTCTATATAATATACTATTTTTTATATATTTTAAAGTTCAAAAAAATTAATTAAATTTCTTATTTAGCACCAATGATTCTTCTCCTTAGAGAATAGAAGAGAGCAAGGTGGGGCTGTGTTAGAAAAAATATTCTCAAATCTTTTTGCTTTCTACCCACCTACCTCAAGTGAGCTCCATTTACTGTAATAATGTTACCGCTTTTCAATATTTTAGAGATATAAACGTTTTTTAATAAATAATATTTAATTAGACATTGTTCTGAAAATTGACAAAAACTGTGCAATGGCTTTCAAAATACCCAAAAAACGTAACAGGTTTTTCCTCATCCTTTGAACAACATTTTCCGATCGACCAAAAAATCCCAAATCCTGGAGCAATCGACGCCATCCAAAGGTATTTGTCGTCTGTTTTCCATAAAAAAACTATGGCTGTTAACAAAAACGAAAACATTCATACTAGTAGCAGCTACATCAACAACGTTGCAAGAAACAATGTAACAAAAGGGATAACAAGAGAATATTCATCCAGCCTCTTTAACCTCAACAACCAAAGTGACAATAGCAACAATTACAACAATTGTAGCAGTAACACCAAAAGCAACTCTAAGCAATCTTCCCTCACTTTGAGTCATCATCCAAGCATCTTTTCTATTCACACGGCCACCCCATTCAGCAACCAAGTAGGATTTTAAAAACCATACATTTTACTTTTTAAATTAAACTTTGTATATTTATTTTTCAGACTCTTCAAGTTTTTAGTTAAAAATCCCAATAATCCACTTTAACTGATAGATTTTACTTTTATTTAATTTTTTCTTCCAGTTTCAACTTCAATCTGCCACCCACTTAAAAGCTCTTTCAATTCAACAACCATTCCTACAGAATCACTTCCTGCTGACACCTTCTGCCCTTCACGCAAGAGTCCACTATCTCTTCACCCTCACTTGCCAATCCCTCAAATCTCGTCTGCTAGATCCTCGAGAACCTCATCTTTTCCTGTCTTTTTTTGTCAATGTGTTGCAGTTGGCAGATGTTACATGGGTTGGTTGGTTGTTGTTGCTTTGTTGCTCGTTAAAACTGTTACTGTTGCTATTGTTAATCTTGCCGAGTATTAAACATTATTTCTAAAATGTCTTTTTTTGACAAATTGCAATTACTACCGTAGCTAAAAAATTTAAACTGTAGCAGGCAACACTCACAACAACCGTTCAACCTTACTTATTCAACTACAACTACCTCAAAACAGCAAATTTCAAAAACACTCCCAAAAAACTTCGCCCCATTCCCCACTTAAACTTCTTCCCAGTCGCTAAAACAGTCTCGCCAGAACACAAGAGATGCAAACACTATTTCATACAGAAGTGCATACATGCATAAGAACCTTGTTGCATCTTGTGTAAGCTTTTGATTTCATCCAAACTTTATAAACTATAATTGTTTAAAAAAATATATTTCTTAATTATTTACAATATTTATTGAGTTTATTATTATTTATTATTATGATTATTTTATTTTATTTATTCAACGATTATTTTCATATATCTTTTTAAGTGCAAGTATAATATTTATTTTTTAATTTCTCGTCACGTTATGATTTGCATTGACAGATCACAGATTTGCTTCTGAGTGTTCTGGTTAATGCTAGAACGCCGAGAGAAAATGATTCTGAAAATGTCACAAGAAAGTCAAAAAAAGATGTTTTAATCTCCGAAGATAGTGATGATAATGATAATAATAATGTTGATGGTTATGATCACAAAGGTGATGGTAATGATGCTCAGCTCGAGGGCATCATCTCATCTCTTGTTGCTTGCTCTGCCAAGGTGGAACTTATGAGACACATGAAGGAATTGTCCGAACAGAAGGTCTGCATGCATAATTAATTAATCAATCAATTAATTGAAAGCTCATTTCAGTATCTTAACGTGTTAAACAAACTTGTAATAACAAGATACGATATAACTGAATATAAATTAATTAAAACTTAAAAAATATATTTATATAAGTATAGAATATATAAATTATTAAATAAAGATTTAAAATATCTTTGTATAAATATGAAAGTTAAAGAGCTATTGTTTAAATTAGACTCTAATTATTGAGCAATACAAACCAGGCGAATCTCATCTCCTTCCTGATTTCGAATCATTTGGGTCGAAACATCGAGAGAATGTCAAGTTCCTTTAGAAACGACATTGAAGACTTGAACAGCTCATTTGTCGAAGCTGGAATTGAATCTTGGAAAACGAGCAAACGACGCAGTGAACGGGATGAGGCGAAAGGAGAAAAGGTTTGGCGGAGTGGGAGAAGTATCGAACAATTTAGTGATCGTTTCTCATTTACTTAGCGCTAATAATTCCATAAAAAGCTTTGAATAAATATGCTTTTAAGATTAGATTAGATGGGTTTTTCTTTTTCCAGGCACTTTCAAGTTATATACTGCAGTCTGAAAAAGAAACCAAGACCTGGCTAGAAGTATACACTGCGGTCGTCGAAAAGTAATTCATGCGTTTATTTTTAAAATATTAAATATCTATTTCAATGAATTATTAATTGATTTATTCACCGAGCTTGGAATTTTTGGATTATCTTACGGTAACTTAGAAATAAGTTTGCAGAACTTTTTCGACCCATCAGAGAATGCAGCCAGTTTGAGATTAGGAACTTTATTACCTAATAATACTTATTTTTACAAATCTGACTTTTAACTAACCATAACATTTATTTTAGAATCTTACCTTTTATTTTTGTATGGAACAAAAAAATTAGAATTCTCAAACGGGTTGTATTCTCAAATGGGTTAAATAATATATATAATATACCATAAGGAATTTTCGTTTCAGTCCTAACAAACCCACCAGACCAAGCATATGTCCTGCCCACTCCTATGCCACAGTCACTGCAAACAACCAACTTCTCAAAAACACTCTCACGTCGCTACAAACGGAAGCCAGGTCTTATTTGAAGTCTTTGGTGCAAAGAACTTCAAACGATCAACTCATTTCAAGAGATGGATGGAAAAAAATTGTGAAAGAAATGACTCATCCCTTGTTTGTAACTTGCTTTAGTTTTCTGTCTTTGTTTTCTCTATTAGTCTTTGGGTGTTTTGGGAAGGAATTTTTTTTCTATGCCCTGAGTTCCGATCTTCTCTTCAACATCTTTAATTAATTTATTTTTCTTTAAACTATCATTGTAGCTTTTTCTTTCAAATTTCTTGCCTCTCAACACCACCACAGAGCTCTTTTTGCCTGCCACGCTTCTCTTCCCACTTCCTCCTCTCTTGATCACGTGATGGGCCCCGATGACGTAATGGCGAGAACCAAACCATGCCATTTGGCCCTCGGACGGGAGTTTTTTATGCCCGAGTTCCGTTTTAAATCTCGTAAGTAAATGGGGCCGTTTTTTGGAGGTTTTGGTGTAATCAAATTTTCAAAGTTCGAGTTTTTGAGTTTTAACTCACACAAGGATTCAATAAAGACGTTATCGTCTTTTATTTTAAAAGTATACGACAGTTAGATGGTTTTAACGGACCCACATTTAACCTACAAAACCATTCAATCAATCAATCAATCAAATCAATTTCTATAGCGCTCTTTCCTCAAATTCATTATTATCAATATATTATTTATATTTATAACGGAAATCAATTGATTATCACCTTGACATTCAAAGAGCCGTCTCCCAAGCGACCTCTATCCTTCCTCCTGAAGTCTCCTGCCCAGCACACTCAAGCCATCTTCAAGCTTTCTCTAAGGCACCCCGTTCAGTGAGATGCACTGTCATTTCTAAATTTCTGTCTTATCTTCGTTTTTTCTTCAATCATTTACATATTTTATTATTTTAACCTATATTTTATATTTTCATTAACTAAAAAATAACTATAATAAATGTTTCCTTTACATGTATTTTAAATTGTTGTTTTTGTTAAGTAAAAAATTACTATAATAATTCATTTAAAACAACCACAATAAATGTTTTTTAAGGTTCAGTGTAGCGTGTGAGAAGGTGAGGGTAACTGGCTCGAAGCCTGGATACCTAGTGATGACTGCACAAGAGATGTTCTATGTGAAGAAATCAATGGTAGGTTAGGGGAAGGTTGAGGAGTGGGTTGGTTTTTACGAATTTAAATAAAAAAGGTTGGTGAAGGAGAAGAAATGATGGAGGAGGAAGGTTGTGGGATGGCTAACATTACGTAAATGTAGTTACAATATTTATGTTTGTTTCTAATTAATTTCTAATTCATTCCATAACATGAACGCGACAAAAACACAGACAAAAGAAGAAGATGATGATGACGACGACGACGACGACGATGATGATGATGATGAAGAAATGCTGACTATCCAATACACAAGCATCACTGAAGTTTCGATGCAATGTTTTACGTTGCAAGACCGCGCTTTGAGTTTGAGAACTTGGTCCAGGGAGGAATTCTTGTTTGTCTTCAGCACTCAGGAGGCAAATGGGGCTTGGAAAAGAACAATTATGGAGAATGGGATATTTCTTAAAGCCATTTAAGATGAATATAAAAATTGCAAATGTATATTATTTCATGGTAATTATTTGGGAAAACAGAATATTTAAGTTATAGAAAAATTCATTTAAATGTTATTTTATACTATAAAATATAACAATTAATCAAAAATTTAAATTAATTAAAATAATTATTGATTATATAGTATAAATCAATCGTTGTGAAGGGAGCTTAATCGAAATGAACACAGGAGCGGGATGAAACCCACAAGTACCTGGTGCAGGATGGCAAGGTCAAGAGTTCAGGAAGCATTGAGGTTGCTGAGTTGACGAGGCAGTGGATGAGTGGAATGAGAGGTGAGATGGTTTGAAGATTGAATGGGTGGATTAAGAATATAAAACTATTGAGTAGGGGTCATTAGAATTGGATTTGTTGAATTAAAATAAGTTGAATGAAATAAATTGAGGGTGGGTTGGATAGATTAATGGATTAATAAATGAATAAATGTGATTAAAAGAGTAAATTAAGAAGACGATGACTAAGTCTAAAAATTAGTTTTCAAACATTTCAAAGAAAGTTCGGAAAAAATAAGATGGAAAAGCATTATGAAACAGTTGGAAAAAACTTTTTGAAATGTTAAACACTTTATTACTGTTACCGTAACAGTGTCAAATCCACCAATGCGTCACTCCACACAGGTAACTTTTCCTATTTGATGACGTTGAACAAGTTGGCGGGAAGATCCTTAAACGATGTCACTCAGTACCCCATCTACCCTCTCCTCTTCTGTAATGGCCACAACTCTTCTATCAATCTCAACGAACTGTCTTGCTACAGGTGGGTGTGGTTGGCGTGTGGTTGGTATGCTGGAAAAAGAAAGATAATTAATGAGCGGGTTGGGGGATGGTTTATTAATTAAAACGAGTTGAGTTTGTTTTAAAAATTTGATAGAATTGATAGAATTGGTTTACAAAAAAGTGAGAAAAAAATCGAATATTTCAATTTGTAAATTAATATAAAAATACGGATAATGAGTGTTGCATGCTCCAAGGGACCTGAGCAGAACTGTGGCAGGGATGACTGAAGACCAGCGTCTGCGAAAAGCCAGTGTATTCAACGTGCGTGGATCGGTGACATGGGCGATTATAATTAATCAGATTTATTTGTGAAGAAACACGGTTATGGGTTTTGACCGTACTTCTTTTTGTGGTTTTTAATCACAAATTCTTTTATTTAATTTTTATTTAAAGCTTGCTTACAACCGTATGCACCAGTCAAACATCCCAACCATACCCCTGCAATCAATCATTAAAATGGATTTATATAGCGCAATCTGCACACAGATTCTCAAGTCAGTCACTTCCAGTTTCCACGACAACCCCATTCTGACAAAACCATTCCACTCACACGCATTCGTCTCAAATGCCCCAGTTGTCTACCAGTTCCTGCTCCGAGTCCCTCCCTTCTCCCAACATCTCATCGCATTCCAAGGTTGGCGTCTTATTTAAATTTAGTTTTAACTTTAGGGAACTTCAGTCTCTAAAGCTTTTTTTTCGTTCATTGTGTGGTTTTAGGTTTTACATTTTAGAAACGTTAGGAACATTGATTTATCAATTTCACATTTATCATTCCATATTTAAGTAAAAATCGTTTTATTTTATTTCAATATTTAGTTTAATTACACATTTAACTTTTTTAATCCTACTTTCATCAACTATCACTAACCGAAATATTTGTGACTCAATAAAAACTCCACCACTCTCAACCAGGGGGCAGGTTTGACTGCGCTGACAGAACATTTGCCAGCGTGAAAGACATGTACGAGATTTACACGAGCTTCAAGCACTCAGACGGCAGAGAACTCATCCCAGAGTTCTTCTACCTGCCGGAGTTCCTTGAGAACAAAGAAGGTTCTATGTGACTACAATAAATGATTACATGATTAATAAATAAAATATAAATTAATAATATAAGTATATAGAAAAATAAAATTAATTACCTATCGAGTAATAATCTAAATTGATTGGAACGATGTATCCTGTAGATGTAGATGAATGAAACAGCGTGAATTAGAAAAGTATTAATGTGAAACTTCATCAATCCTTAAAACCCCTCAGGCTTTGACTTTGGCATCACAAGCGACGGCAGACGGGTAAACGACGTTATCTTGCCTGACTGGGCTGAAGGAAGTGCTAGGAATTTCATTCTCGTTCACAGACAAGCCCTCGAATCTAACTACGTGACGATGCATCTGAGCGAGTGGATTGACCTCATTTTTGGAGTCGGACAGAGTGGAAAACGGGCTGAAACTGCTTATAATACTTTTCATCCATTTGTGAGACGCGTTTTTTATTATAATATTAATGAATAATTATTATAATTAGTGGAGAGTGATCGATTTTTAAATGTTTTAATTTATAAAATAATCGTATTTTAGATTAGATAACCTTCTAAGAATGTGTCCATAAATAAAACAATCAAATATCATATATATAGCGCCTTTTAATTAAGAGAGCACTCAAATGCAATATTTCCACCATTTCTTCCATAGACCTACTTCGGAGAAGCTTTGGAAATTAACGCTTCTTATAACGATGCCCGTGCTGCTTTGTCCGTTATAAAGAACTGTGGTCAAGTTCCCAGACAGTTATTCAAAAACCAACATCCATCACCAAAAAAGAAGCCTTATCACTTTACTAATGTAATCTCACTTGAGTAAACAATAATAACATGGCTCGTTGGTCTAGGGGTATGATTCTCGCTTTGGGTGCGAGAGGTCCCGGGTTCAAATCCCGGACGAGCCCTACTTTTTATAATTAAACTAAATTTTTTTATCGATTTTTTATTTGATTCTTTTACCAACCATCCACCCCAGATTTCACCATTAGCAGGGGTAAAGGGTTTGAGATGGGGTAGACAGGTAGGCTCCCCAGAAGTACCTCCACCCTTTCCAATTTGGAGCAAGCAAGTGCACAAAAGTGTACAGAAGTTGGTACTGTCCGGAGAGCTGGGGTTGTTTATAGTGGGAAAGAATGCCGAGGTTGTAGGAAAAGACTTAGCAGGTTTGTCTTTTTTATATTTTATATTATTTTATACTAGGGTATTCAACTTAAAATCATAAAAATCTTTTTCAAATATATTAATAATATTTTATACTAGGGTATTCAAATTAAATTATATAAATCTTTTTAATATATATATAAAATCATTTTTCCCTTTTATTATTTAATTTTTCCAGGCAAGGGATGGACGCGATTAACATGGCCAGAAAAATCCCCTGCTAGACTGCAGTTGAAGACTAATGAAACGAGTAATAACAAGAGCTATATACCCTGGCCCTACCCCTTTCTTCAGGTTGTCTTCACACACACACACTGACACACAAACACACACACACGCACGCACGCACACACACACACACACACACACACAATTACAAACACGCACACACACACACACACACACACACATACACACACACATACATACAAACACACAAACACACACACACACATACACACACACAAACACACAGATAACCACATCCACTGGAAGCATAGGAAACTCTTTAGTTTTCTTTGGTACCAACATGGGTGTCTTGGTGGTGTTGAACATTGACCCAGATAACAAGGTCAGTTCAAATAGGAAAGGTCAAACTAATTAACTGAAAATTTGGAATAAACGAAATTTTAATAAAAATAAAAACAATCTTGCCTCAATCCACCAGATATATCCACAGCTAAACGACCCCAGCCATCCATTCACCACCCTCACAGCTCACCTCCATCCCATCACACACCTACAAATCAACGCAAGTTTCAGAATATTGCTATCTGCCGACACCAGTGGTTGTGTCGTCTATTGGGACCTGAATAGGTTCATATATTGAATATATTAGATGTTTCATTGAATTTTTGGTTTTTGTAATTGTACTAATGTTTCTGAGAACTTAGTTTAGTAGTTTAGACATAAGTTACAAAAAATACTTCAGAATTAGATTCACTGAAATCTATTCATCTAGCACCAAACCTTCCATCCATTCATCATACACCATCCATTCATCATACACCATCCATCCATCCATCCATCCATCCATCCATCCATCCATCCATCCATCCATCCATCCATCCATCCATCCATCCATCCATCCATCCATCCATCCATCCATCCATCCATTTATCCATCCATCCATCCATCCATCCATCCATCCATCAATCTATTCATCTATCCATCCATCCATTCATCCAGACTTAGGTACATACGTCATATAAAGTACGAGTCAAGACTCACCTGTATCACCACCAGCACCACCCTGGGTGATGTTGCTACAGCTAGTACTGAAGGTGGATGGATGGATGGATGGATGGATAGATGGATGGATGGATGGATGGATGGATGGATGGATGGATGGATGGATGGATGGATGGATGGATAGATGGATGGATGGATGGATGGATGGATGGATGGATGGATGGATGGATGGATGGATGGATGGATGAATGGATAGATGAATGTACGAGAGAATACAAAAAGAATAACTAAACACCCACAGGAAATCACACAGGTACTACACTGAGAATCCACAGCGTCAACGCAGCACACATAGTGACAGCGAATGTGGCAAACGACATCATAACTAGCATGGTGTATTCCAGAAGGGAGGAGGGGAAGAACATCAACCTACTTGTGTGTGGAATGCAATCAGGAACTCTTAGGTTGGTGTGATGGGTGTTGTACTAAGTACTATGTCATTATAATTATATACAATTATATTATGTGTAAGTACTAGGTCATTATGTATTCATGAGTCAAGCTTGTGCTTAAGGTATGAATTAATGTATTTTATTTAAATTTTTCATTTTTATTGCAATACTATTATTATTATGGTTATGATTAAATTGTCTTCATCATCATCATCTCCCCACCACCATCACCATCATCATCATCATCATCAACCCCCACATCATCATCGTCGTCAGAATTTATTGCTCTTGGAAGCTAACACTGCTGTCTAAGGTAAGTCTTGAAGATTCTGTGACGCCATCACCAATCATCAGGTGGTATTCAGTAATGATGATGATGATGATTTGGTGGTTTTGATGATAATGATGATTGTGGTTATGATGTTTGTGTTGGTTGTGGTGATGATATTTCGGTGTGATAATGATGATGACAGTGGGAGTGATGGTTATGAAGCCTAGGGTAATGATGATGATGATTGTGCTTGGGGTATTAACCATCAGCCAACTCTCTCTTTATTAACCATCATTCAAACCATCACAGTCTCACCTACTGCTGCAACGATGAACACTTGGTGACCTGTAATGGAAAAGATATAATCAGTATCGTCAGCCATCATACCAACGCTAACCTCTTTCCCCTACAGCTCACCTATCTATAAATTATTTGTTATAATTTAGCTTATATGAAGTCATTGAGAATTGTGTTAGTTATAGTTGATGTTTTGAAGGTGAAAAGTTTAAATTTTGTAAAATATTGAATATTTTGGTTCTGAAAATACTACATACGCCTCTATTCTCCGTTATCTCATCCAAAATCATGTGAAAATATTATTCTACTATGAATTATAATTATTATTTGGATATCATTTTTTGAATAAATTGAGCCACTATTTGGTGCTAGAATATTTATTTTGAGTTTAAAACAAAACTAAGCCCGAAGTATAGTTTAAACTTTAAACTTTAAATATTCATACTAGATTTTGAAAAAAATCAACTTAAAAATGGCTGAAGGACATAATGGAAATCTTGATTCAATTGAAAATAATGAAAAACATGAATTGAGCGAAGAAGATAAAATTGAGGCAGAAAAAGTGAGGAAGTAGTAATTATTATTTAATAATAATTATTATTATCATAATCACCTTTGAATAAAAAATTTCATTAGAAATAAATAATGTAAAAATTAAAAAAAATTTTTTTTCATAGGTGAAAGAAGAGATAAATAAAAAAGTAAATGAACAGTACAAAGCCTTTGCATCCAACATCATGAGCACTTTCGAGGAAAGACTTGCTTCCATGGAGTCCACCTTCGACAATACTCTGGCAAAAAAGGTACATTTGCGATGCTGGTAATGATGATGTGTGAGAAAAGATAATAAATAATTAATTTACAAATTGAACAATTTTAACTTTAAATATGATCCTTTAGGTAGATTAACTATGGCCTGGATCAAAGAGAGTCTATGTTATTTAAATAATGCATAGAGAAAAAGCTGCATTGATTTAGTTTTCTAATCTAAGTACAAACCCAAATACTATTTCCCAAGTCTTTTCTACTTTTTTCTTTAATTTTTATCCATTGAATCTGCATCTTTTTAGACACTTTTTCAATATTTACTGTGTACTTCTCACCCTAGGTGACAACGGCCCAGATTGACATTTTGAAAGTAAATAAAACCTTCAGAGAAATCAGTAGACCAATCGGAACAAAGTGGAAAGAACTCTTCAAGGTTTGGGAAAAGTAGTAGTAGTAGTAGTAGTAGTAGTAGTAGTAGTAGTAGTAGTAGTAGTAGTAGTAGTAGTAGTAGTAGTAGTAGTAGTAGTAGTAGTAGTAGTAGTAGTAGTAGTAGTAGTAGTAGTAGTAGTAGTAGTAGTAGTAGTAGTAGTAGTAGTAGTAGTAGTAGTAGTAGTAGTAGTAGTAGTAGTAGTAGTAGTAGTAGTAGTAGTAGTAGTAGTAGTAGTAGTAGTAGTAGTAGTAGTAGTAGTAGTAGTAGTAGTAGTAGTAGTAGAATTAGTAGTAGTAGTAGTAGTCGTAGTAGTAGTAGTAGTAGTAGTAGTAGTAGTAGTAGTAGTAGTAGTAGAAGTAGTAGTAGTAGTAGTAGTAGTAGTAGCAGTAGTAGTAGAAGTATTAGTAGTTGTAGTAATAGTGGTAGTAGTAGTAATAAGCAGCAGCAGCAGTAGTAGTAGTAGTAGTAGTAGTGGTGGTAGTAGTAGTAGTAGTAGTAGTAGTAGTAGTAGTAGTAGTAGTAGTAGTAGTAGTAGTAGTAGTAGTAGTAGTAGTAGTAGTAGTAGTAGTAGTAGTAGTAGTAGTAGAATTAGTAGTAGTAGTAGTAGTCGTAGTAGTAGTAGTAGTAGTAGTAGTAGTAGTAGTAGTAGTAGAAGTAGTAGTAGTAGTAGTAGTAGTAGTAGTAGCAGTAGTAGTAGAAGTATTAGTAGTTGTAGTAATAGTGGTAGTAGTAGTAATAAGCAGCAGCAGCAGTAGTAGTAGTAGTAGTAGTAGTGGTGGTAGTAGTAGTAGTAGTAGTAGTAGTAGTAGTAGTAGTAGTAGTAGTAGTAGTAGTAGTAGTAGTAGGGGTAATAATAGTAGGAGTAGTAGTACTAGTAGTAGTAGTAATAGTAGTATTAGTAGTAGTAATAGTAGTAGTAGTAGGACACATTTTTTGAAAAATGATTACCACCACAGCCACCTCCATCATCCAATCAGGAGCTTCTAGCAGACCTACCAGCTGACCAGCTGACCAATCACATTGCAGAGATCGAGAAGAACTCAGCGCCCATCCTGCAACCATACAAGGCGCTCACTGCGTGGAAGGTTGAGTATTTATGGCACTACTATCATTACTATTACTTCTGGCATTTGTTCTTATTATAACAATTATTATTCATCCTCATCATCATACCCATCATCATCATCATCACCATCATCATCATCACCATCATCAACACATCATCACCATCACCACCACCATCATCATCATCATCCTAGTTATGATTATAATAATTATTAATTATTATCATTAATTAATAATACTTATTAATACATCATTTCAATTATTACTGTTACACAGGAGTTGAGGGGTGATTCATTTAGAATGGAGGATCTGCTGGAGGGGCTGCGTCACATGGGGATGAAGGAGTTGGAGCAGAGGGTAGGACAGATCTTGAAGAGTGGGTGGTGGTGGTGGTGGGTGGTTGTTGTGGTGGGGGTGACGGGTGGTTGTTGTGGTGGTGAGAGTGTGGTTGTGGTGGTGATGGTGGGGGTGTGGTAGTGGTGGTGATGGGGGTGGTTGTAATGGTAGTGGTGGGAGTGGTTGTAATTATGGGAGTAGTGGTGGTGGTGGTGTGGAGGTGGTTGGTAATGGTAGTAGTGGTGGTGGTGGTGGTGATGGAGGTGGTTGGTAATGGTAGTAGTGGTGGTGGTGGTGGTGATGGAGGTGGTTGGTAATGGTAGTAGTGGTGGTGGTGGTTGGGAGAATGGTTTTTGTGAAGATGGTGGTGATGATGATGTGGCGAGGGTAATAGCCATGGTTTTGTCTGATATTGTCCTTAATAGTGTGTCATTAATATCTCTTAAGTTATAATAAAATGTAAATTATTATATCTAACACTTTCAGGTATTCTTTTGTACATATCAAAGTATACTTTTTTAAAATATCAAATTATACTTTTTTACATATCAAATTATTCTTTCATACATATCAAAGTATACTTTCGAACAGTTTGAAGGACTCTTTAAACTCAAATACTTGCAAGTAGCGGTGTTTAAATGTACAATGAATTGACAGGCGAATCTACAGAGGAGCTGATCAAGATATCAACCATTTTGCCAGAGTCAGAAGGTGAATGCGATAGGAGGGTGAATGAATTGATGGATGGAGTGTGATTAGTTGGATGGATACATGAATGTATGGATGAATGAATGAATTTGTGGATAAATGGATGCATAAATAAAGTGATCGATACATGAATTGGTGGATGAATGAATGGATGAATTGATGGATAAATGCATGGAGGGATAAATGGATGGATGGATAGGCGACTTGGGAATCAGCCTGGCACCAAAACACCCAGGCTCTAGTGTCGCTGCCAAGTCAACTAAGAATAGCAGCCCTAACCAACCATCCACCAACCATCACTCATCCTCTCAAAGCGTAAAACCCACAATAACTACACATGATTTAGACCCTAAAGGTATTATTTGAATTTATTTTTTTAAATTAATATAATTCTATTAAAAAGTCTCATTTGAATATGAGAATTATTATCACTAAATACAAAATTTAATATAAAAATTATATATTTATTTTCCAACCTGCTGAACTTCCAAGTATCCCATAGTCAGTCAATCACACACACACACACAGTTGTTTGAATCATACTCACATACATAAATAAATAATAATAGTAATAAATAATATTAATAAATAATATTAATAAATAATATTAATAAATAATATTAATAAATAATATTAATAAATAATATCAATAAATAATATTAATAAATAATATTAATAAATAATATTAATAAATAATATTAATAAATAATATTAATAAATAATATTAATAAATAATATTAATAAATAATATTAATAAATAATATTAATAAATAATATTAATAAATAATATTAATAAATAATATTAATAAATAATATTAATAAATAATATTAATAAATAATATTAATAAATAATATTAATAAATAATATTAATAAATAATATTAATAAATAATATTAATAAATAATATTAATAAATAATATTTATAAATAATATTAATAAATAATATTTATAAATAATATTTATAAATAATATTTATAAATAATATTAATAAATAATAATAATAAATAATAATAATAAATAATATTAATAAATAATATTAATAAATAATATTAATAAATAATATTAATTAATAATATTAATAAATAATATTAATAAATAATATTAATAAATAATATTAATAAATAATATTAATAAATAATATTAATAAATAATATTAATAAATAATATTAATAAATAATATTAATAAATAATATTAATAAATAATATTAATAAATATTATTAATAAATATTATTAATAAATATTATTAATAAATATTATTAATAAATATTATTAATAAATATTATTAATAAATATTATTAATAAATATTATTAATAAATATTATTAATAAATATTATTAATAAATATTATTAATAAATATTATCAATAAATATTATTAATAAATATTATTAATAAATATTATTAATAAATATTATTAATAAATATTATTAATAAATATTATTAATAAATATTATTAATAAATATTATTAATAAATAATATTAATAAATAATATTAATAAATAATATTAATAAATAATATTAATAAATAATAACGTTATTTTTATTTCACATTCATCGCATACAGACGCATTGGATGATAGACATCTACTTCTGCTCTCTAAGAAGATCACTGACTGCTGGCCTAAGGTGCATATTTAATCATTATCATAATCGTGTAAATGATGATGATGATCATGATGATGTTGATGATGATGATGATCACCATGATGATGATTATCACCATGATGATGATGATGATGATGATTGTCATAATTTTCACAACATTAGGTTGCCATAGCAATGGGTGTGTCAGAAGAGGAGGTGCAGGAACTGATCAAGTCTGAAGGTGCAACTAACTACCAAGCTGCATTCAGGTGGGGGTTGTAATGATGATAATGATGCTGGTGGTTGTTTTGATGATAATGATCGTGGTGGTGATGTTGGATGTAATGGCGATGTTGATGGTGATAGTGGTAAAGATGATGATGATGATCTTAAGGATAATTATGGTGATGGTGGTGATGATAAGGATGGTAGGGGTTGTAATTATGATAATGATGGCGGTGAGAATTCGATTAAAAGTTGGTGGTTAGTAACTGGCTGGTTAGTTTGTTAAAAGAAATGTATAAGCCATCTAACTCGCGAGGTATCCCATTAACCAAACATCACAGTATGCATTAATGGGTTAATGAGGCTAGATTATAAAGAATCATTCGGTGTACAATTCAATGCAATCAATTATATCAATTATACGTAATTACTCAGTTTCCAATTCACAGGATGTTGTATGGCTGGAGGGAAGCTAACAATGACAAAGATGGTCATGATGATGATGAATCTCTGAAATCCCTACTTGCAGCCCTTTGCAGGGTTGGCAGGAGTGACTTAATAAGCATTCTAAGTACCTAATTAATTGGCTATTTTTGATGTAATCATGGTATATCAATATTTAAATGATAAATTAAATTGAGTTATTTATTATATCGTATTAATTTTTTTAATAAATAATCTTTTTATTTATTTGGTTAGCAGCAGCCATCTTGGCCGCCGCTTTTAACCGTTTATGATTTTGTTGAATAGTTTGTTTTCGGATCCAATAATTTTGTTTTTTAAACTTCAAACAATAATAAAAATATACTTTATATTGTTCATTGTTTTTTGGTTTTTTAAATGTGTCGAACTCTTTTGCTAAACGTTCTTTCCATTATGCAGGTCCATATATTTGGAACTCACTACCTCCTTATTTAACTACTTCTAAATCATTATTTACTTTTCGTAAGGATCTGAAGACATATCTGTTCGACAAATTTATTTACGAGCGCTCTTGAATTTGAAGAAAGAGCGCTATAGAAATCTATTTGATTGATTGATTGATTGATTATTTGTTTGTTATATAACTCAACAGTGTCACCCATAATGTCCAAAAAATTTACGGTATATTTAAGTTTTTCTATTTTTAAATAATTCTACTTAGGGGATAATTAAAAAAATAAAAAAATTTTTTTACATTTACAATTGAACGCTTTGCTTCTTACTTTAGATTTCTTTCTTTTTTCGTTTTTAGGTTTACTCATCGTTTTTCCACGCTTTTAACAATTCGCCAAACATAATATATAAAAAGTTTTTCAAGGCTGTAAAAAGATCCATAAGAGGGAAAGTCTGGAGACATGGCATTCACTTGCAATTGACATTATTCTCTTCGAAATCATTTATTTTTGCTTATAACTTGAAATTTTATTCGTACATTCAGTTGTCTGTAATTAATCTTCCATTCATTCACCATGCATTCATTCATCCTCCATCCATCACTGCATCTTCTTTTTTCAATTCCAGTAGCGCCTTTTCAAGCTGTTTCTTTTTGTAAACATCGTCTGTAAAAATATCTATGTTTTAAAATACAATAAAATATTAAAAATCTATTTACATCCAAAAACTCTGTTTTAACTTCTTTTTGAAAAATCATTAAATTTAAATAATTTTCCATAATTACATTTTTTTTATTATTAAAGGCAAGCAAACTCACAGAAGTTGACCTGCCCAAATCTCCAGTTTATCATAGTGAACTCCATCAATCCTCCGAGTAGAAAGAAGAAGGGCAGGAATCGGTAAAGCCCAAACCTTTCTTCCCCTGGCACCCTCCTCAAGAATTGAGCAAGTCTTTTACTGTATTGCATGCGAGAGATGAAGGGCTTGTTTGCGAATGTAGAATCAGTTAGGCTAGTTTTGAGTGAAAAGTAAAAGTGACAAGATTGGTTTATTTTGAGGGTGAATTTGGTCTTTAAATTCTTATTCAATGCACTTTTAAAAGTTAGCAACTAAAAGCGAATCTTTGTAATAATGTTTTCTGAATTAGCAACCAAATGATTAAAATTAACTTCTTAAATTTGAGAGTCATTAGTGAAACATGATTTATTTTATTTCATAGGCCAGCAAACAAAATCAAACTTAAAAAACTCTACATATGCAACACAGAAGAATAAAGTAACTATGGCATATAAACAAAATAGACCTTAGCAAAAATAGTCCTTGAAAAAAGCAGGGTTAGGAATACTATTTCCAGTCTATTTTATCCAATTACTATTTTTTTTAAATCTATTTTGCCCTAATCCATAAACTATTATGAAAATATTTCCTAATTAAAATAAATAAATATGAACGAATAATACAATAAGTTATTAAAGAAAAATAAGAATAACAAGCAAAAATGCAGCTAATTTTCCAGTGGGTCAAAGCTCATTCTTCAAATTGAGATTTTTGGCCAGAGAAAAGAAGTTGATTTTAACCAGTTCAGGAATGCGTTTGCAGCCAGAAAGAGAGAAAACTTGAGTGTCCTGGGGAGATGGGAGAAATGGGTAGAAGGATTGTGGAGAGACGTGGGTAGTGGTGGAGAAATGTGGTTAGTGGTGGAGAGATGTGGGTAGTGGTGGAGAGATGTGGGTAGTGGTGGAGAGATGTGGGTAGTGGTGGAGAGATGTGGGTAGTCGTGGAGAGATGTAGGTAGTGGTGGAGAGATGTGGGTAGTGGTGGAGAGATGTGGGTAGTGGTGGGGAGATGTGGTTAGTGGTGGGGAGATGTGGGTAGTGGTGGGAGATGTGGGTAGTAGTGGAGAGATGTGGGTAGTGATGGAGAGATGTGGGTAGTGGTGGAGAGATGTGGGTAGTGGTGGGGAGATGTGGGTAGTGGTGGAGAGATGTGGGTAGTGGTGGAGAGATGTGGGTAGTGGTGGGGAGATGTGGGTAGTGGTGGAGAGATGTGGGTAGTGGTGGAGATATGTGGGTAGTGGTGGGGAGATGTGGGTAGTGGTGGAGAGATGTGGGTAGTGGTGGAGAGATGTGGGTAGTGGTGGAGATATGTGGGTAGTGGTGGAGAGATATGGGTAGTGGTGGAGAGATGTGGGTAGTGGTGGAGAGATGTGGGTAGTCGTGGAGAGATGTAGGTAGTGGTGGAGGGATGTGGGTAGTGGTGGAGAGATGTGGGTAGTGGTGGAGAGATGTGGTTAGTGGTGGGGAGATGTGGTTAGTGGTGGGGAGATGTGGGTAGTGGTGGAGAGATGTGGGTAGTGGTGGAGAGATGTGGGTAGTGATGGAGAGATGTGGGTAGTAGTGGAGAGATGTGGGTAGTGGTGGAGAGATGTGGTTAGTGGTGGAGAGATGTGGTTAGTGGTGGAGAGATGTGGTTAGTGGTGGAGAGATGTGGGTAGTGGTGGAGAGATGTGGGTAGTGGTGAAGAGATGTGGGTAGTGGTGGGGAGATGTGGGTAGTGGTGGGAGATGTGGGTAGTAGTGGAGAGATGTGGGTAGTGATGGAGAGATGTGGGTAGTGGTGGAGAGATGTGGGTAGTAGTGGAGAGATGTGGGTAGTGGTGGAGAGATGTGGTTAGTGGTGGAGAGATGTGGTTAGTGGTGGAGAGATGTGGTTAGTGGTGGAGAGATGTGGGTAGTGGTGGAGAAATGTGGTTAGTGGTGGAGAGATGTGGGTAGTGGTGGAGAGATGTGGGTAGTGGTGGAGAGATGTGGTTAGTGGTGGAGAGATGTGGGTAGTGGTGGAGAGATGTGGGTAGTGGTGGAGAAATGTGGTTAGTGGTGGAGAGATGTGGGTAGTGGTGGAGAGATGTGGGTAGTGGTGGAGATATGTGGGTAGTGGTGGAGAGATGTGGGTAGTGGTGGAGAGATGTGGGTAGTGGTGGGAGATGTGGGTAGTGGTGGAGAGATGTGGGTAGTGTTGGGAGATGTGGGTAGTGGTGGAGAGATGTGGGTAGTGGTGGAGAGATGTGGGTAGTGGTGGAGAGATGTGGGTAGTGGTGGAGAGATGTGGGTAGTGGTGGAGAGATGTGGGTAGTGGTGGAGAGATGTGGGTAGTGGTGGAGAGATGTGGGTAGTGGTGGGGAGATGTGGGTAGTGGTGGAAAGATGTGGGTAGTGTTGGGAGATGTGGGTAGTGGTGGAGAGATGTGGGTAGTGGTGGAGAGATGTGGGTAGTGGTGGAAGGATGTGGGTAGTGGTGGGGAGATGTGGGTAGTGGTGGAGATATGTGGGTAGTGGTGGAGAGATGTGGGTAGTGGTGGAGAGATGTGGGTAGTGGTGGATAGATGTGGGTAGTGGTGGAGAGATGTGGGTAGTGGTGGAGAGATGTGGGTAGTGGTGGAGATATGTGGGTAGTGGTGGAGAGATGTTGGTAGTGGTGGAGAGATGTGGGTAGTGGTGGAGAGATGTGGGTAGTGGTGGAGAGATGTGGGTAGTGGTGGAGAGATGTGGGTAGTGGTGGAGAGATGTGGGTAGTGGTGGAGAGATGTGGGTAGTGGTGGAGAGATGTGGGTAGTGGTGGAGATATGTTGGTAGTGGTGGAGAGATGTGGGTAGTGGTGGAGAGATGTGGGTAGTGGTGGAGATATGTGGGTAGTGATGGAGAGATGTGGGTAGTGGTGGAGAGATGTGGGTAGTGATGGAGAGATGTGGGTAGTGGTGGAGATATGTGGGTAGTGGTGGAGAGATGTGGGTAGTGGTGGAGAGATGTGGTTAGTGGTGGAGAGATGTGGGTAGTGGTGGAGAGATGTGGTTAGTGGTGGAGAGATGTTGGTAGTGGTGGAGAGATGTGGGTAGTGGTGGAGAGATGTGGGTAGTGGTGGGGAGATGTGGGTAGTGGTGGAGAGATGTGGGTAGTGGTGGAGATATGTGGGTAGTGGTGGAGAGATGTGGGTAGTGGTGGAGAGATGTGGGTAGTGGTGGAGAGATTTGGGTAGTGGTGGAGAGATGTGGGTAGTGGTGGAGAGATGTGGGTAGTGGTGGGGAGATGTGGGTAGTGGTGGAGAGATGTGGGTAGTGGTGGAGAGATGTGGGTAGTGGTGGGAGATGTGGGTAGTGGTGGAGATATGTGGGTAGTGGTGGAGAGATGTGGGTAGTGGTGGAGAGATGTGGGTAGTGGTGGAGAGATGTGGGTAGTGGTGGAGAGATGTGGGTAGTGGTGGAGAGATGTGGGTAGTGGTGGAGAGATGTGGGTAGTGGTGGGAGATGTGGGTAGTGGTGGAGAGATGTGGGTAGTGGTGGAGAGATGTGGGTAGTGGTGGAGATATTTGGGTAGTGGTGGAGAGATGTGGGTAGTGGTGGAGAGATGTGGGTAGTGGTGGAGAGATGTGGGTAGTGGTGGAGAGATGTGGGTAGTGGTGGAGATATGTTGGTAGTGGTGGAGAGATGTGGGTAGTGGTGGAGAGATGTGGGTAGTGGTGGAGAGATGTGGGTAGTGGTGGAGATATGTTGGTAGTGGTGGAGAGATGTGGGTAGTGGTGGAGATATGTTGGTAGTGGTGGAGAGATGTGGGTAGTGGTGGAGAGATGTGGGTAGTGGTGGAGAGATGTGGGTAGTGGTGGAGAGATGTGGGTAGTGGTGGAGATATGTGGGTAGTGGTGGAGAGATGTGGGTAGTGGTGGAGAGATGTGGGTAGTCGTGGAGAGATGTGGTTAGTGGTGGAGAGATGTGGGTAGTGGTGGAGAGATGTGGGTAGTGGTGGGGAGATGTGGGTAGTGGTGGAGATATGTGGGTAGTGGTGGAGAGATGTGGGTAGTGATGGAGAGATGTGGGTAGTGGTGGAGAGATGTGGGTAGTGGTGGAGATATGTGGGTAGTGGTGGAGAGATGTTGGTAGTGGTGGAGAGATGTGGGTAGTGGTGGAGAGATGTGGGTAGTGGTGGAGAGATGTGGGTAGTGGTGGAGAGATGTGGGTAGTGGTGGAGAGATGTGGGTAGTGGTGGAGAGATGTGGGTAGTGGTGGAGATATGTTGGTAGTGGTGGAGAGATGTGGGTAGTGGTGGAGAGATGTGGGTAGTGGTGGAGATATGTGGGTAGTGATGGAGAGATGTGGGTAGTGGTGGAGAGATGTGGGTAGTGATGGAGAGATGTGGGTAGTGGTGGAGATATGTGGGTAGTGGTGGAGAGATGTGGGTAGTGGTGGAGAGATGTGGTTAGTGGTGGAGAGATGTGGGTAGTGGTGGAGACATGTGGGTAGTGGTGGAGAGATGTGGGTAGTGGTGGAGATATGTTGGTAGTGGTGGAGAGATGTGGGTAGTGGTGGAGAGATGTGGGTAGTGGTGGGGATATGTGGGTAGTGGTGGAGAGATGTGGGTAGTGGTGGGGAGATGTGGGTAGTGGTGGAGAGATGTGGGTAGTGGTGGAGATATGTGGGTAGTGGTGGAGAGATGTGGGTAGTGGTGGAGAGATGTGGGTAGTGGTGGAGAGATTTGGGTAGTGGTGGAGAGATGTGGGTAGTGGTGGAGAGATGTGGGTAGTGGTGGGGAGATGTGGGTAGTGGTGGAGAGATGTGGGTAGTGGTGGAGAGATGTGGGTAGTGGTGGGAGATGTGGGTAGTGGTGGAGATATGTGGGTAGTGGTGGAGAGATGTGGGTAGTGGTGGAGAGATGTGGGTAGTGGTGGAGAGATGTGGGTAGTGGTGGAGAGATGTGGGTAGTGGTGGAGAGATGTGGGTAGTGGTGGAGAGATGTGGGTAGTGGTGGGAGATGTGGGTAGTGGTGGAGAGATGTGGGTAGTGGTGGAGAGATGTGGGTAGTGGTGGAGATATTTGGGTAGTGGTGGAGAGATGTGGGTAGTGGTGGAGAGATGTGGGTAGTGGTGGAGAGATGTGGGTAGTGGTGGAGAGATGTGGGTAGTGGTGGAGATATGTTGGTAGTGGTGGAGAGATGTGGGTAGTGGTGGAGAGATGTGGGTAGTGGTGGAGAGATGTGGGTAGTGGTGGAGATATGTTGGTAGTGGTGGAGAGATGTGGGTAGTGGTGGAGATATGTTGGTAGTGGTGGAGAGATGTGGGTAGTGGTGGAGAGATGTGGGTAGTGGTGGAGAGATGTGGGTAGTGGTGGAGAGATGTGGGTAGTGGTGGAGATATGTGGGTAGTGGTGGAGAGATGTGGGTAGTGGTGGAGAGATGTGGGTAGTCGTGGAGAGATGTGGTTAGTGGTGGAGAGATGTGGGTAGTGGTGGAGAGATGTGGGTAGTGGTGGGGAGATGTGGGTAGTGGTGGAGATATGTGGGTAGTGGTGGAGAGATGTGGGTAGTGATGGAGAGATGTGGGTAGTGGTGGAGAGATGTGGGTAGTGGTGGAGAGATGTGGGTAGTGGTGGAGAGATGTGGATAGTGGTGGAGAGATGTGGGTAGTGGTGGAAGGATGTGGGTAGTGGTGGAGAGATGTGGGTAGTAGTGGAGAGATGTGGGTAGTGGTGGAGAGATGTGGGTAGTGGTGGAGATATGTTGGTAGTGGTGGAGAGATGTGGGTAGTGGTGGAGAGATGTGGGTAGTGGTGGAGAGATGTGGGTAGTGGTGGAGAGATGTGGGTAGTGGTGGAGAGATGTGGGTAGTGGTGGAAAGATGTGGGTAGTGGTGGAGAGATGTGGGTAGTGGTGGAAGGATGTGGGTAGTGGTGGAGAGATGTGGGTAGTGGTGGAAGGATGTGGGTAGTGGTGGAGAGATGTGGGTAGTAGTGGAGAGATGTGGGTAGTGGTGGAGAGATGTGGGTAGTGGTGGAGAGATGTGGGTAGTGGTGGAAGGATGTGGGTAGTGGTGGAGAGATGTGGGTAGTAGTGGAGAGATGTGGGTAGTGGTGGAGAGATGTGGGTAGTGGTGGAGAGATGTGGGTAGTGGTGGAGAGATGTGGGTAGTGGTGGAGAGATGTGGTTAGTGGTGGAGATATGATGGTAGTGGTGGAGAGATGTGGATAGTGGTGGAGATATGTGGTTAGTGGTGGAGAGATGTGGGTAGTGGTGGAGAGATGTGGGTAGTGGTGGAGAGATGTGGGTAGTGGTGGAGAGATGTGGGTAGTGGTGGAGAGATGTGGGTAGTGATGGAGAAATGTGGGTAGTGGTGGAGAGATGTGGGTAGTGGTGGAGAGATGTTGGTAGTGGTGGAGAGATGTGGGTAGTGGTGGAGAGATGTGGGTAGTGGTGGAGAGATGTGGGTAGTGGTGGAAAGATGTGGGTAGTGGTGGAGAGATGTGGGTAGTGGTGGAGAGATGTGGGTAGTGGTGGGGAGATGTGGGCAGTGGTGGAGATATGTTGGTAGTGGTGGAGAGATGTGGGTAGTGGTGGAGAGATGTGGGTAGTAGTGGAGAGATGTTGGTAGTGGTGGAGAGATGTGGGTAGTGGTGGAGAGATGTGGGTAGTGGTGGAGAGATGTGGGTAGTGGTGGGGAGATGTGGGTAGTGGTGGAGAGATGTGGGTAGTGATGGAGAAATGTGGTTAGTGGTGGAGAGATGTGGGTAGTGGTGGAGAGATGTGGTTAGTGGTGGAGAGATGTGGGTAGTGGTGGAGAGATGTGGGTAGTGGTGGAGAGATGTGGTTAGTGGTGGAGAGATGTGGGTAGTGGTGGAGAGATGTGGGTAGTGGTGGAGAGATGTGGGTAGTGGTGGAGAGATGTGGGTAGTGGTGGAGAGATGTGGGTAGTGGTGGAGAAATGTGGTTAGTGGTGGAGAGATGTGGGTAGTGGTGGAGAGATGTGGGTAGTGGTGGAGAGATGTGGTTAGTGGTGGAGAGATGTGGGTAGTGGTGGAGAGATGTGGGTAGTGGTGGAGAAATGTGGTTAGTGGTGGAGAGATGTGGGTAGTGGTGGAGAGATGTGGGTAGTGGTGGAGATATGTGGGTAGTGGTGGAGAGATGTGGGTAGTGGTGGAGAGATGTGGGTAGTGGTGGGAGATGTGGGTAGTGGTGGAGAGATGTGGGTAGTGTTGGGAGATGTGGGTAGTGGTGGAGAGATGTGGGTAGTGGTGGAGAGATGTGGGTAGTGGTGGAGAGATGTGGGTAGTGGTGGAGAGATGTGGGTAGTGGTGGAGAGATGTGGGTAGTGGTGGAGAGATGTGGGTAGTGGTGGAGAGATGTGGGTAGTGGTGGGGAGATGTGGGTAGTGGTGGAAAGATGTGGGTAGTGTTGGGAGATGTGGGTAGTGGTGGAGAGATGTGGGTAGTGGTGGAGAGATGTGGGTAGTGGTGGAAGGATGTGGGTAGTGGTGGGGAGATGTGGGTAGTGGTGGAGATATGTGGGTAGTGGTGGAGAGATGTGGGTAGTGGTGGAGAGATGTGGGTAGTGGTGGATAGATGTGGGTAGTGGTGGAGAGATGTGGGTAGTGGTGGAGAGATGTGGGTAGTGGTGGAGATATGTGGGTAGTGGTGGAGAGATGTTGGTAGTGGTGGAGAGATGTGGGTAGTGGTGGAGAGATGTGGGTAGTGGTGGAGAGATGTGGGTAGTGGTGGAGAGATGTGGGTAGTGGTGGAGAGATGTGGGTAGTGGTGGAGAGATGTGGGTAGTGGTGGAGAGATGTGGGTAGTGGTGGAGATATGTTGGTAGTGGTGGAGAGATGTGGGTAGTGGTGGAGAGATGTGGGTAGTGGTGGAGATATGTGGGTAGTGATGGAGAGATGTGGGTAGTGGTGGAGAGATGTGGGTAGTGATGGAGAGATGTGGGTAGTGGTGGAGATATGTGGGTAGTGGTGGAGAGATGTGGGTAGTGGTGGAGAGATGTGGTTAGTGGTGGAGAGATGTGGGTAGTGGTGGAGAGATGTGGTTAGTGGTGGAGAGATGTTGGTAGTGGTGGAGAGATGTGGGTAGTGGTGGAGAGATGTGGGTAGTGGTGGGGAGATGTGGGTAGTGGTGGAGAGATGTGGGTAGTGGTGGAGATATGTGGGTAGTGGTGGAGAGATGTGGGTAGTGGTGGAGAGATGTGGGTAGTGGTGGAGAGATTTGGGTAGTGGTGGAGAGATGTGGGTAGTGGTGGAGAGATGTGGGTAGTGGTGGGGAGATGTGGGTAGTGGTGGAGAGATGTGGGTAGTGGTGGAGAGATGTGGGTAGTGGTGGGAGATGTGGGTAGTGGTGGAGATATGTGGGTAGTGGTGGAGAGATGTGGGTAGTGGTGGAGAGATGTGGGTAGTGGTGGAGAGATGTGGGTAGTGGTGGAGAGATGTGGGTAGTGGTGGAGAGATGTGGGTAGTGGTGGAGAGATGTGGGTAGTGGTGGGAGATGTGGGTAGTGGTGGAGAGATGTGGGTAGTGGTGGAGAGATGTGGGTAGTGGTGGAGATATTTGGGTAGTGGTGGAGAGATGTGGGTAGTGGTGGAGAGATGTGGGTAGTGGTGGAGAGATGTGGGTAGTGGTGGAGAGATGTGGGTAGTGGTGGAGATATGTTGGTAGTGGTGGAGAGATGTGGGTAGTGGTGGAGAGATGTGGGTAGTGGTGGAGAGATGTGGGTAGTGGTGGAGATATGTTGGTAGTGGTGGAGAGATGTGGGTAGTGGTGGAGATATGTTGGTAGTGGTGGAGAGATGTGGGTAGTGGTGGAGAGATGTGGGTAGTGGTGGAGAGATGTGGGTAGTGGTGGAGAGATGTGGGTAGTGGTGGAGATATGTGGGTAGTGGTGGAGAGATGTGGGTAGTGGTGGAGAGATGTGGGTAGTCGTGGAGAGATGTGGTTAGTGGTGGAGAGATGTGGGTAGTGGTGGAGAGATGTGGGTAGTGGTGGGGAGATGTGGGTAGTGGTGGAGATATGTGGGTAGTGGTGGAGAGATGTGGGTAGTGATGGAGAGATGTGGGTAGTGGTGGAGAGATGTGGGTAGTGGTGGAGAGATGTGGGTAGTGGTGGAGAGATGTGGGTAGTGGTGGAGAGATGTGGGTAGTGGTGGAGAGATGTGGGTAGTGGTGGAGAGATGTGGGTAGTGGTGGAGAGATGTGGGTAGTGTGGAGAGATGTGGGTAGTGGTGGAGAGATGTGGGTAGTGGTGGAGATATGTTGGTAGTGGTGGAGAGATGTGGGTAGTGGTGGAGAGATGTGGGTAGTGGTGGAGATATGTGGGTAGTGATGGAGAGATGTGGGTAGTGGTGGAGAGATGTGGGTAGTGATGGAGAGATGTGAGTGGTGGAGATATGTGGGTAGTGTGGAGAGATGTGGGTAGTGGTGGAGAGATGTGGTTAGTGGTGGAGAGATGTGGGTAGTGGTGGAGACATGTGGGTAGTGGTGGAGAGATGTGGGTAGTGGTGGAGATATGTTGGTAGTGGTGGAGAGATGTGGGTAGTGGTGGAGAGATGTGGGTAGTGGTGGGGATATGTGGGTAGTGGTGGAGAGATGTGGGTAGTGGTGGGGAGATGTGGGTAGTGGTGGAGAGATGTGGGTAGTGGTGGAGATATGTGGGTAGTGGTGGAGAGATGTGGGTAGTGGTGGAGAGATGTGGGTAGTGGTGGAGAGATGTGGGTAGTGGTGGAGAGATGTGGGTAGTGGTGGAGAGATGTGGGTAGTGGTGGAGAGATGTGGGTAGTGGTGGAGAGATGTGGGTAGTGGTGGAGAGATGTGGGTAGTGGTGGGAGATGTGGGTAGTGGTGAGATGTGGGTAGTGGTGGAGAGATGTGGGTAGTGGTGGAGAGATGTGGGTAGTGGTGGAGAGATGTGGGTAGTGGTGGAGAGATGTGGGTAGTGGTGGAGAGATGTGGGTAGTGGTGGAGATGTGGGTAGTGGTGGAGAGATGTGGGTAGTGGTGGAGAGATGTGGGTAGTGGTGGAGAGATGTGGGTAGTGGTGGAGAGATGTGGGTAGTGGTGGAGAGATGTGGGTAGTGGTGGAGAGATGTGGGTAGTGGTGGAGAGATGTGGGTAGTGGTGGAGAGATGTTGGTAGTGGTGGAGAGATGTGGGTAGTGGTGGAGAGATGTGGGTAGTGGTGGAGAGATGTGGGTAGTGGTGGAGATATGTGGAGTGGTGGAGAGATGTGGGTAGTGGTGGAGATATGTTGGTAGTGGTGGAGAGATGTGGGTAGTGGTGGAGAGATGTGGGTAGTGGTGGAGATTGGGTAGTGGTGGAGAGATGTGGGTAGTGGTGGAGATGATGTGGGTAGTGGTGGAGAGATGTGGGTAGTGGTGGAGAGATGTGGGTAGTGGTGGAGAGATGTGGTTAGTGGTGGAGAGATGTGGGTAGTGGTGGAGAGATGTGGGTAGTGGTGGGAGATGTGGGTAGTGGTGGAGAGATGTGGGTAGTGGTGGAGAGATGTGGGTAGTGATGGAGAGATGTGGGTAGTGGTGGAGAGATGTGGGTAGTGGTGGAGAGATGTGGGTAGTGGTGGAGAGATGTGGATAGTGGTGGAGAGATGTGGGTAGTGGTGGAAGGATGTGGGTAGTGGTGGAGAGATGTGGGGTAGTAGTGGAGAGATGTGGGTAGTGGTGGAGAGATGTGGGTAGTGGTGGAGATATGTTGGTAGTGGTGGAGAGATGTGGGTAGTGGTGGAGAGATGTGGGTAGTGGTGGAGAGATGTGGGTAGTGGTGGAGAGATGTGGGTAGTGGTGGAGAGATGTGGGTAGTGGTGGAAAGATGTGGGTAGTGGTGGAGAGATGTGGGTAGTGGTGGAAGGATGTGGGTAGTGGTGGAGAGATGTGGGTAGTGGTGGAAGGATGTGGGTAGTGGTGGAGAGATGTGGGTAGTAGTGGAGAGATGTGGGTAGTGGTGGAGAGATGTGGGTAGTGGTGGAGAGATGTGGGTAGTGGTGGAAGGATGTGGGTAGTGGTGGAGAGATGTGGGTAGTAGTGGAGAGATGTGGGTAGTGGTGGAGAGATGTGGGTAGTGGTGGAGAGATGTGGGTAGTGGTGGAGAGATGTGGGTAGTGGTGGAGAGATGTGGTTAGTGGTGGAGATATGATGGTAGTGGTGGAGAGATGTGGATAGTGGTGGAGATATGTGGTTAGTGGTGGAGAGATGTGGGTAGTGGTGGAGAGATGTGGGTAGTGGTGGAGAGATGTGGGTAGTGGTGGAGAGATGTGGGTAGTGGTGGAGAGATGTGGGTAGTGATGGAGAAATGTGGGTAGTGGTGGAGAGATGTGGGTAGTGGTGGAGAGATGTTGGTAGTGGTGGAGAGATGTGGGTAGTGGTGGAGAGATGTGGGTAGTGGTGGAGAGATGTGGGTAGTGGTGGAAAGATGTGGGTAGTGGTGGAGAGATGTGGGTAGTGGTGGAGAGATGTGGGTAGTGGTGGGGAGATGTGGGCAGTGGTGGAGATATGTTGGTAGTGGTGGAGAGATGTGGGTAGTGGTGGAGAGATGTGGGTAGTAGTGGAGAGATGTTGGTAGTGGTGGAGAGATGTGGGTAGTGGTGGAGAGATGTGGGTAGTGGTGGAGAGATGTGGGTAGTGGTGGGGAGATGTGGGTAGTGGTGGAGAGATGTGGGTAGTGATGGAGAAATGTGGTTAGTGGTGGAGAGATGTGGGTAGTGGTGGAGAGATGTGGTTAGTGGTGGAGAGATGTGGGTAGTGGTGGAGAGATGTGGGTAGTGGTGGAGAGATGTGGGTAGTGATGGAGAGATGTGGGTAGTGGTGGGGAGATGTGGGTAGTGGTGGAGAGATGTGGGTAGTGATGGAGAAATGTGGTTAGTGGTGGAGAGATGTGGGTAGTGGTGGAGAGATGTGGGTAGTGGTGGAGAGATGTGGGTAGTGGTGGAGAGATGTGGGTAGTGGTGGAGAGATGTGGGTAGTGATGGAGAAATGTGGTTAGTGGTGGAGAGATGTGGGTAGTGGTGGAGAGATGTGGGTAGTGGTGGAGAGATGTGGGTAGTGGTGGAGATATGTGGGTAGTGATGGAGAGATGTGGGTAGTGGTGGAGAGATGTGGGTAGTGATGGAGAGATGTGGGTAGTGGTGGAGATATGTGGGTAGTGGTGGAGAGATGTGGGTAGTGGTGGAGAGATGTGGGTAGTGGTGGGAGATGTGGGTAGTGGTGGAGAGATGTGGGTAGTGGTGGAGAGATGTGGGTAGTGGTGGAGATATTTGGGTAGTGGTGGAGAGATGTGGGTAGTGGTGGAGAGATGTGGGTAGTGGTGGAGAGATGTGGGTAGTGGTGGAGAGATGTGGGTAGTGGTGGAGATATGTTGGTAGTGGTGGAGAGATGTGGGTAGTGGTGGAGAGATGTGGGTAGTGGTGGAGAGATGTGGGTAGTGGTGGAGATATGTTGGTAGTGGTGGAGAGATGTGGGTAGTGGTGGAGATATGTTGGTAGTGGTGGAGAGATGTGGGTAGTGGTGGAGAGATGTGAGTAGTGGTGGAGAGATGTGGGTAGTGGTGGAGAGATGTGGGTAGTGGTGGAGATATGTGGGTAGTGGTGGAGAGATGTGGGTAGTGATGGAGAGATGTGGGTAGTGGTGGAGAGATGTGGGTAGTGGTGGAGAGATGTGGGTAGTGGTGGAGAGATGTGGGTAGTGGTGGAGAGACGTGGGTAGTGGTGGAGATATGTGGGTAGTGGTGGAGAGATGTGGTTAGTGGTGGAGAGACGTGGGTAGTGGTGGAGAGATGTGGGTAGTGGTGGAGATATGTTGGTAGTGGTGGAGAGATGTGGGTAGTGGTGGAGATATGTGGGTAGTGGTGGAGAGATGTGGGTAGTGGTGGAGAGATGTGGGTAGTGGTGGAGAGATGTGGGTAGTGATGGAGATATGTGGGTAGTGGTGGAGAGATGTGGGTAGTGGTGGAGATATGTGGGTAGTGGTGGAGAGACGTGGGTAGTGGTGGAGAGATGTGGGTAGTGGTGGAGAGATGTGGGTAGTGGTGGAGAGATGTGGGTAGTCGTGGAGAGATGTGGGTAGTGGTGGGGAGATGTGGGTAGTGGTGGAGAGATGTGGGTAGTGATGGAGAGATGTAGGTAGTGGTGGAGAGATGTGGGTAGTGGTGGAGAGATGTGGGTAGTGGTGGAGAGATGTGGGTAGTGGTGGAGAGATGTGGGTAGTGGTGGAGAGATGTGGGTAGTGATGGAGAGATGTAGGTAGTGGTGGAGAGATGTGGGTAGTGGTGGAGAGATGTGGGTAGTGGTGGAGAGATGTGGGTAGTGGTGGAGAGATGTGGGTAGTGGTGGAGAGATGTGGGTAGTGGTGGAGAGATGTGGGTAGTGGTGGGGAGATGTGGGTAGTGGTGGGGAGATGTGGGTAGTGGTGGAGAGATGTGGGTAGTGGTGGAGAGATGTGGGTAGTGGTGGAGAGATGTGGGTAGTGGTGGAGAGATGTGGGTAGTGGTGGAGAGATGTGGGTAGTGGTGGAGAGATGTGGGTAGTGGTGGAGAGATGTGGGTAGTGGTGGGGAGATGTGGGTAGTGGTGGGGAGTTGTGGGTAGTGGTGGAGAGATGTGGGTAGTGGTGGAGAGATGTGGGTAGTGGTGGAGAGATGTGGGTAGTGGTGGAGAGATGTGGGTAGTGGTGGAGAGATGTGGGTAGTGGTGGAGAGATGTGGGTAGTGGTGGGGAGATGTGGGTAGTGGTGGAGAGATGTGGGTAGTGGTGGGGAGATGTGGGTAGTGGTGGGGAGATGTTGGTAGTGATGGAGAGATGTGGGTAGTGGTGGAGGGATGTGGGTAGTGGTGGAGAGATGTGGGTAGTGGTGGGAGATGTGGGTAGTGGTGGAGAGATGTGGGTAGTGGTGGAGGGATGTGGGTAGTGGTGGAGAGATGTGGGTAGTGGTGGAAGGATGTGGGTAGTGGTGGAGAGATGTGGGTAGTGGTGGGGAGATGTGGGTAGTGGTGGAGAGATGTAGGTAGTGGTTGAGATATGTGGGTAGTGGTGGAGAGATGTGGGTAGTGGTGGAGAGATGTGGGTAGTGATGGAGAGATGTGGGTAGTGGTGGAGAGATGTGGGTAGTGGTGGAGAGATGTGGGTAGTGGTGGAGAGATGTGGGTAGTGGTGGAGAGATGTGGGTAGTGGTGGAGAGATGTGGGTAGTGGTGGGGAGATGTGGGTAGTGGTTGAGATATGATGGTAGTGTGAGAATAAATAAAAATGGAAGAATAAAAAAAATCGTTAAAATTTAAAAAGCAAATACCTCTCAAGCAACCATTCCACATAATCATCATAAAACACGACAACAAATTCCACACCGACCAGCAGAAAACACACCCCACCACGAAACCACACCCAAAGCACAGACCAGCATAAAGCATCCACAACCACCAAAACTAAACCCCCTCCCCCCCCCCCAAAGCACCTGTGGCCAGTAGGCAATCTGGTCGGCGATGTCTTCAACAGCCTTTTGATTGACGTCCGCAAGCCCCGCCCTCCTTGACTCCTCCTCTATGCAGAGTATGACGTGACGTCGTTCCAAAGGAAGGAAGGGAATGAAGGAGGTGATGACGTGAGATTCGATCAGGAAGGCGTGCCAGAAACCCCCTGTGGGTTGTTGGGATGGATGGGTGGGTGGGGTGTTGGGATGGATGGATGGGGTGGTGGGTTAGATGGGTGGATGGGTGGGTTGTTGGGATGGATGGGTTGTTGGGTTGGGTGGATGGGGTGTTGGGTTGGGTGGGGTGGTGGGTTAGATGGGGTGTTGGGTTGGGTGGATGGGGTGTTGGGTTGTTGGGGTGGATGGATGGGTGGAGTGGTGGGGTGGGTGGATGGGGTGTTGGGTTGGATGGGGTGGTGGGTTAGATGGGGTGTTGGGATGGGTGGATGGGGTGGTGGGTTGGATGGGGTGGTGGGTTAGATGGGGTGTTGGGATGGGTGGATGGGGTGGTGGGATGGGTGGATGGGGTGGTGGGTTGGATGGGGTGGTGGGTTAGATGGGGTGTTGGGATGGGTGGATGGGGTGGTGGGTTGGATGGGGTGGTGGGTTAGATGGGGTGTTGGGATGGGTGGGGTGGTGGGTTGGATGGGTTGTTGGGATGGATGGGGCGGTGGGTTGGGTGGGGTGTTGAGTTGGATGGGGTGTTGGGTTGGGTGGGGTGGTGGTTTGGATGGGGTGTTGGGTTGGGTGGTGTTGGGTTGGGTGGATGATGTGTTGGGATGGGTGGGGTGGTGGGTAGGATGGGTTGTTGGGTTGGATGGGTTATTGGGATGTTGGATGGGTTGTTGGGATGGATGGGGTGGTGGGTTGGGTGGGGTGTTGGGATGGATGGGGTGTTGAGTTGGGTGGGGTGTTGGGATGGATGGATGGGGTGTTGGGATGGATGGATGGGGTGTTGGGATGGATGGGTTGATGGAATGAATGGGTTGTTGGGATGGATGAGATGTGTGGAGGGTTGAGATGTTGGGGGGTGGAATGTTGGGAGGGTTGGGTTAGATATAAGGAAGTGGATGTTTTGAAAGGTTGTAGGTTTGAGGAGGGTTGAACAATGAGGGTGGGATGTTGGGATGGTTGGAAAAAAAGGGTGGTTTGTTGGGAGGGTGAAGGTAGGATGTTGGGAGAGTGAGGGGGGTTTGTTGGAAAGGTGAGGGTGGAGTGTTGGGAGGGTGAGGGTGGGGTGTCAGTGGAGATGAAGGGTAAAAGTAGTTGTAGAACAAACAAACTTAAAAGAGAGAAAAGAGTTTGAGTCGAGAGTAGGTAGAGTTTTTTCTGAAACAATGTAACAAAAATCTATGAATAATTATATAAATTGTACTATCACTATCAGCACCATCGACCTTCGAACTCATTGTAGGCGGAGCTGGAGAGTTTTGATTGGATGGTGGAAAGACTAATCAGGTCACGTGGCTTGTTCTCCAGCCAATCGTTGTACACCATTTCGTTTATGACTTTTCCCGCGGAATTGCTGTGGTGTTGTTGTGCTTGCAATGAGAGAATGCCTCAGGAAGGTTCACGCTGACCAATCATTAATAGGGTCATTATAATTAATTGTATTATTCTTAATTTTAATATTACACCAATTATAATTTTTATTGAAAATACTGTTTCAGAAAAAATTATTTTTACTCATCTAATTATTATTATTAGTACCATTTTAATTGTCATTATTAGTACCATTCTAATTGTCATTATTAGTACCATTCTAATTTTCATTATTAGTACTATTATATTATATTATATACCAGCTTTTCCAATCGCCAATCAATCAATCCTTTCTCCATCCCCAACCCCCCCTCAACCCAACCTTATCCACAACCCTCCCCCAACCCATCCTTATCCACAACCCTCCCCCAACCCATCCTTATCCACACACCCCCCCGTCAACCCACCCTTATCCACACCCCCCCCCCCAAACCACCCTTATCCACACACTCCCCCCCAACCCACCCTTATCTACACCCTCCCAACCCACCCTTATCCATACACTCCCCCCCCCAAACCACCCTTATCCACAAACCCCCCCACCTCAACCCACCCTTATTCACACACTCCCCCCCAACCCACCCTTATCCATACACACCCCCCCCCAAACCACCCTTATCCACACACCCCTCTCCCAAACCACCCTTATCCACACACTCCCCCCAACCCACCCTTATCCACACCCCCCCTCAATCCACCCTTATCCACACACTCCCCCCCCCCCAAACCACCCTTATCCACACACTCCCCCCAACCCACCCTTATCTACAACCCTCCTCAACCCACCCTTATCTACAACCCTCCCCCAACCCACCCTTATCCACACACTCCCCCCAACCCACCCTTATCCACACCCCCCCTCAACCCACCCTTATCCACACACTCCCCCCAACCCACCCTTATCTACAACCCTCCTCAACCCACCCTTATCCACACCCCCCCTCAACCCACCCTTATCCACACACTCCCCCCAACCCACCCTTATCCACACACTCTCCCCCTCAACCCACCCTTATCCACACACTCCCCCCAACCCACCCTTATCCACACACTCCCCCCAACCCACCCTTATCTACAACCCTCCCCCAACCCATCCTTATCCACACACACCCCCCCTCAAACCACCCTTATCCACACACCCCCCCCCTCAACCCATCCTTATCCACACACCCCCCCCTCAACCCATCCTTATCCACACACCCCCCCCTCAAACCACCCTTATCCACACACCCCCCCCTCCTCAACCCATCCTTATCCACACACCCCCCCCCAACCCACCCTTATCCACACACACCCCCCCTCAAACCACCCTTATCCACACACCCCCCCCCAACCCACCCTTATCCACACACCCCCCCCTCAAACCACCCTTATCCACACACCCCCCCCTCAACCCATCCTTATCCACACCCCCCCCTCCCCCAACCCACCCTTATCCACACACTCCAACAACCTGAGGAAGAGGAAGACAACATTGCGCGGGTCGACTCCGCCCACGTCCTGATAGTGATCCAGGAAGGGCTTAATGGCGTCCAAAAGGCCGATCGGCATCTTTTCTATCTCGTCGAAAATGAATAAAGCTCTCGAGCACCTGGAGATGGAGTGATGGGGGTGGGTGGGTGGAGAGTGGGTGAGAGAGGGGGGAAAATGAGGGAGAGGGAGGGAGGGAGAAAGGGAGGGAGGGTGAGTGGGAAAGAATGAGAAGAAGTTTTAAACTATTAGTGGAGAGAAGTGGTGAGAAGAAAGTGAGAATGTGAGAGAAAAAAGCAAAAAGTGGGCCAAAAAAGTGATAATAGAGAGAGGGCTTGGAAAGAAAAGTACCTTTTGATTTGCTTGATGATACTCAGTTGCAGTTCTTTCTAAGAAGGTTAGTGTTGATGATGAAGAAGATGACGAAATGATGATTATTATTCTATTTTAAGAAACAATTTGTATACTGAAAATCACGATCATCATCATCACCTTGTACTCATCCACGCTCGCATGGTTGGTGAAATCGATGTTAGCGATGAAGAGTTTGACACTAGAAGACTTCATGCCACTGGAAAACATCGACTCGGCTATCATCTGACTGGCGTAGTTCTTTCCACTGCCCGTCCAGCCATGGAAGCTTAGAGCCATCGCCTGGAGTAGAAGGGTTGTTGTTGGTTGGTGGAGGAGGAGGGGAGTGCAAGGTTTGGTTTTATGGAAGGGGGTGTTGTATTGTATTATAGTGATGGTTTAAGTAAAATTTTTGGTAATGGATGGATGAGGGGGAATGGATGGTTTGGTTGGATAGTGTTGGCTGAAGTATGGTTTTTGGGAATGGTTGGATAGGAGGTTAACCTTTGTGGAGTGATGTGTACTGAAGTGTCTAGCAAGTGTTGCTGGCACATTGGTGTTAACAAGGGGCTGTCCATGCAGCTTTTGATCAAGGTTTTTTTGGAGTTCTATGATTGAATGACAACATTCGTGATGAATCAAGTGAATTATTATTTATTTATTTTAATTAAAGAAATCAATTGAAAAAGATTAGAGATAATAGACTTTCTTGATGGAACTTGAATTCTCCACAGCAGTCTCTGAAGCAATAACTGAGAGGGTTCCATGCAGAGATGGACGCGAATTTTAACAAAAATATTAATTTAAAAAAATTCATTAATGCATTCATTTTTTAGAGCACCGGCTTTTAAATCTTGGAGATGAATTCAGTGGAGATAGCACGGGTGTGAAAAGTTAATTCTAGTAAATGTTGTTACTACTCTCTCAATCAATCAATCAATCAATCACTAATAATTTGTTTAGCGCCCTTTACTAAGCGAACAAAAGCGCTCAGCTATCACGTCCTAAACAAGTACGTCTTCAGGCCTCGACGGAAAGTTATGAGTGACTTAGTTGAAGTTAAAGAAGAAGGTAAAGAATTCCATAAAAGAGGACCACAGTAAGAAAAAGAACGTTTAGCGAAAGAGTGTTTAACTGGAAAACGAAAAGAACGATTAAAGGTAGATGATCTTAGACCAGATTTAGGGGTTGTTTAATTAGATTTTTAAGATAGATTGGAGCAGTACAGTTATGAATTTTAAACATTTTAAAACATATTTTAAAAGTCACTCTAGATCTCAAAGGTAACCAATGTAACAAACGAAGATAAGGAGAAATGTGAGAAAACTTAGGAGCACGAGCAACAAGACGAGCAGCACAATTAAAGGTTTTATTTAGAAGAGCTAAAGTAGTATCAGGGAGACCATAGTAAAGAGAGTTGCAATAATCAATCCTGGAGAGAACTAGAGAAGATACAAGTATCATGCGGCATATATATTAAAATAATAATAATTAGAGCTAATATTATTTTTAATAACTAATTTGAGAAATAATAATTGATTTTTTAAAGTATTTTTGAAAAAAAATTGCTTTAATTTTATTTGAAATAAACTCCAATAAAGTATAGGCTTTAATAGAAGAGTTTATCAGGGACTTGGGGCATTTCAGAGGGCGTTAGAAACTCATTTTCAGTCAGTTTTTTATCGTCTGCTATCTTCTTAGCCGGCATAAACGCGTCCATTTTCTTTGTCAAGATCAGCTCAGCCCTGGTGGGGATTCTCTGTTTCTTTGGTACCATTTCCTCGTGACCTAAAGCCGTCAGAACTTCAGACAGACTGTTCATCTGGCAGAGAAAAGCATTTTTGTTTTTATTAATTATTTAAACTAAAAATCAAGCAAATTAGACCAACTTTCTCTCCCACATTTGATAAGGATCCCCTCTTTCAAACCATTATCACACCTCAGTTGCATGCCTAAGCACTAAATAAATATTCACCATCATCATCAGCACCTCCCACCTCTCACAACCAACCTCTCCAATCCCCATCTGCTCCAATCTCTTCTCGATCTTTTCCAACTCAGCCACCTTCACCTTCTCAAACCTCTTCCTTTCCACCTCCAACTTCCCCTTCAAATCCTGATTACGTATTAATGATTCAAATGAATTTGAGTAGTGATAATAATAAAATAACCAAATAATAATTGATCAAATAAAAAATATAATTATTATAAAATTAATTTAAAATATTATATTTTCATCTTACTCACCTTAAGGAACCCACCTTCATCAAACCAACCCTCCCCCCCTGACCAACCTCATTCTTCTTCTTAATCAGAGCAATCGTGGCATCTCTCGCCTCCTTTTTCCGGGTCGCCCTTTTCGACAATTCATCAGAGTATTTGTTCGGCGCTACATATTTTAAACCCAGTTTCTCGACCATCCAATCAAACTTCTCCTTGTCAGCCAATAGCAGTTCGCCTAAAGCGTCGTTACGTCTGCTGATACGGTTTTTCAGAACGACAATGGAGAAGTTGTCCTGTCAAGAAATGGAATTTTCCCTAAATTATTCATAAATTTTTATTTTATTAATTCATTTAAACTGAATTAAAACTACGCAATTATTTTAATTTACAAGTGTTTTAATTAAGATAATTTATTCAACCTACATCAAACTATATGGCCTATCAACTAACAAACCCCCATTATCATTTAAAAAGAAACTTTAAATCAGCTCACGTGTCTGAATCTGACGCAGTGTTTGATCTGGTTGCGTATGAGGACTGTGTACTTCGCCACTGTATCATCATCATCACAACCATCCTTATCATCATAATCATCATCTCCACCACCATCATCATCATCTCCACCACAACCATCATCCTCATTTTCATAATTATCATCATCATCATCACATCTACTACCACCATCCTCATAATCATCATCATCAGCACCCCCAGCATCATCATCATCATCAGCTACCCACCGGTAACTTCGATGGACTTGACGTCCAGGGGATGATCTTGTATCATTTTGACCACCTCGTCGACCATATGTTGAAGCACAACACACTGGAAGAGTGGATGGATGAGTGGGGAACTTGCAGAATAAATGTGAAGAAAATGGTGGGTAGATGGAAAGGGTTTATGGTGAGTGGGTGATATTATTATTATTGTTATTGTTACTATTATTGTTTTAAATACATATTATTATTCTTATTAATATTTTCATAATCACTCACATGGCTGCTATACTCCATGGAAAACATCCTTTTAATCACTTCATCACTGGATGATGATGATGATGATGATGATGATGATGATGATGATGATGATGATGATGTTGATGATAATGATGATGATGATGATGATGATGAAGAAGATGATAATGATGATGATGTTGATAATGATGGAGATGATGATGATGATGATGATAATGATGATAATGATGATGTTGATGATGTTGATGATGATGAAGAAGATGATAATGATGATGATGTTGATAATAAAAATAGGAATAATTATTATTAAAATTTTTAACCAAAATATGGCCTGTCACCTTTCATGCTGTTGCAGCAGCTTCTTGAATCCAGGTCTGGCATCTTTCTTATCCACCTTCAACACATGGTCTGCCTTGTCTCCTGTATCATTATTATTAATAATATATTTTATTATTTTTATATTTATAATTAGTAGTAGTAGTAGGAGGAATAGTAGTAGTAGTAGTAGTAGTAGTAGTAGTAGTAGTATTAGTAGTAGTGGCAGTAGTAGTAGTAGTAGTAGTAGTAGTAGTAGTAGTAGTAGTAGTACCAGCATAGCTAAAGTCAAGCTCTTTGGTGTAAGGAGCTCTGGCTTTCTTTGGCCGCCAATACGACCTGTTCTGTGTGCCTGTGTGTGTGTTTATGACTTTATGTGAGTGTGCTTGTATGGGAAAATGTTTGTGTACATGTGTGTGATTGTATGTGTCAATGTGCCTGTGTGTGCAAATATGTAATTTTTTATATGTATGACTGTTGGTGAGTAAAAGTGTTATTAATTTCGCAATCTTCTGTGCATTTGTGACATTTCATTGGTTTCTTCTTTAATGTAAAATTACATTTAAATAATTTTGGGATCAGACTCACACGATATGAAAGTGTCTTTTTTCGGGATAGTTGATCGAATTAATAAACTGAGACCATTTTTGAAGTTCGCGACTTTAATGAGGGTTCTTGCATTCATTTTTAAAAGAAATGACTTTTAAAAGTGAATTGACTTGATAAAAGTATATATTTAAAAAAGTATTATTTAATTATATTTTTAACGAATAATATTAACAAATAATTCGGAAAAAAAATTATTAAAAAAACTTTCAATCTCACTAGAGATTTCATCACAACTGTTCGCCCACTTAATCCTCTCATCAAAACTAGTTAAACTCACAAAATGACCCTTTTAACAATCTTCAATGCCTCTTCACGACTTGTCAAATACGTTTCAGTTGTCACCACAGCCCGTCTCCAGAAGAACCATTACACAAGGTTCACTTCTGTAAACACTGAACCCTTCCACCAATCTCCATTAACATTTCATTTAGAGCTAATTAGTGATTGAATTGATAAAATCCATATTTCAACATCTTCCATAGAAAGAAGGTGACTGCATTGGTAGCTGGATCAGGAACTTTGGTTGCTTTCTTCAGTAATGTGGCCAACAAAAAGGTTACACAACTCTTTAACATTATGAAGTCTTTCTGCAAAATCATTTATAATATTACTAATAAAATGTTAATGATAATAATATTAATTATAAAATAATATAATTAATTATTATAATAAAGAATATAATTACTAATTATGATAAAAATAATATAATTAATAATTATGATAAAAATAATATAATTAATAAATATGATAAAAAATAATATAATTAATAATTATGATAAAAATAATATAATTAATAATTATGATAAAAATAATATAATTAATAATTATGATAAAAATAATATAATTAATAATAATTGGTGACTCAGGCAATACTGGCAGCAGAAAAGGAACCCCTGGACACTTCATTGTTCATGGCAGAACCTATAACCAGTCTGCAACAACTAAAAGAGGTAAAGAAAATATAATTAATATATTATTATTATTATTATTAGTAGTAGTAATTGTAGTAGTAGTAGTAGTAGTGGTAGTAGTAGTAGTAGTAGTAGTAGTAGTAGTAGTAGTAGTAGTAGTAGTAGTAGTAGTAGTAGTAGTAGTAGTAGTAGTACAAATAGTAGTAGTAGTAGTAGTAGTAGTAGTAGTAGTAGTAGTAGTAGTAGTAGTAGTAGTAGTAGTAGTAGTAGTAGTAGTAGTAGTAGTAGTAGTAGTAGTAGTAGTAGTAGTAGTAGTAATAGTAATAGTAGTAGTAGTAGTATTTATATTCATAAATTACAGAATCCTGATGATATAAAAACAAGGATGGAGCTTCTAATCTTCAGAATTCAAGTTATTATTTTATTTAAATTAATTCATATTTAGATTATTATTTTAAAGTAAATTATTATTATTGTTATTTCTCCAATACATTTTTTAAAAAATATTTTTTTAATACAATTATTTCATTTTTATTTATTCAATAAAATTATTATTATTAATATTCCTATTTTTCCCATTATTATTATTACTATTATTATTATTATTATTATTATTATTATTATTATTATTCTTATTATTATTATTCTTATTATTATTATTCTTCTTATTATTATTATTATTATTATTATTATTATTATTATTATTATTATTATTATTATTATTATTATTATTATTATGACCACCAAGGCTGAGCTATGCAGGGCTTTAGAGGCAGAAGATGGAGAGGGGAAGTTTAAGGTGGAGAAGTGGAGTAGACAAATGGTGGGTGGGAGAGTGGGTAGGAGGGTGGGTGGTGGTGATGATAACCATTGGGTGTTCATGAATATGATTTAAATGTGGGTGGGGGGTTGATGATAATGATGGGAGCGTGAGTGGGTGGTGATGATGATGATGATGAAGATTATAAAGGTGATGTGGTTAAAGATGTATATCATGATCATTATTGATGTGATTATGATGATGATGTTGATATGTATATAAAAATCAACTTCCCTTACATACCCAAACCACCACCATCTCCCCCACCACCACCACCATTACTAAGGGTGGTGGTGGTGTGACATGCGCTTTGCAAGACTCGGAAATATTCGAGAAGGCGGGTGTCAACGTCTCGGTCATAGATGGGAATCTGCCGGATGAAGTTCTCAAGCAAATGCGTACTAAGTTGGCAGGGGTTTTTGGATAGTTGTGTGGTTATTTAATTCATTATTATTTATATCGTTTTTATTATCATTATCATTATTATTTATATCGTTTTTATAATAATAATAATTATTATTATTGTTATAATCACTATCATAATTATTATTTTTTAATAAATTATTATTATTCTTACTAAGGTTCAAAGATTTCGTTGGTCTTGATAACAAGCTGACGTTTTTTGTTGCTGGAATCAGCTCCATCATCCACCCCGTACTATTACTACTATCATTATCATGCAGTATAACTTATTAAACTAATTATAACTAATGTGATTAACAATCAATTAGTATTATAATTATTATTAACTTCATGTTATTAAACTCGCTAACTTTCAGTTTTTAACTGTAATCATCAACGCCCATTTAACCTTTCTTTCCGTTCATCCGTGAATAAAAATTGTCACTCCACTCTAACCCCTATCCCCCACCCCCCCCTCCCCCCCCATCACAGCGAAACCCGCACATACCGACCATCCACTTCAACTACCGTTACTTCGAGGTTCTTGACCCAACCAGCAAAAAAGTGGTTTGGTGGTTTGGGGGTGGTTCAGATCTGACTCCGTACATCCTAAATGAGGAGGTGGGTTGTCTTTTGGGGAAGAGGGGGGAGGAGGGGAGTATGAAGGGAATTTATTATGGGTGCACAAATGTATAAAATGAATAATTTTGAGTTAGAAGAATATTATTGAATTAGAAGAAAATATTGAAAGTCCTTAAGTGCGCACTTAACCGGAAATTTCCTTATTTTAAATCCCGGCTTCTAAGTTTAAGACCAGTCGTCATTACATGAAATTAATATTTTTCTCGTTACTTCATCGTCATAATCACTATCATCACCACCATCACTATCATCATCACCTCCATCATCATCAGGACGCTGTGCACTTCCACAAAACATTGAAGGAGGCGTGTGACAAATCCGACAACTCGTACTACCCTAGTTACAAGCAGTGGTGTGACAAGTACTTCTATATAGGATTCAGAGGTGGGGGTAGGGGAGGAGGGGGGGGGGGTATGGGAGCGGTGGAAGGTGATATGGGGTAAAATGTTTGGTGGGTTTTCTTCAACAACCGGTCATTACTACTACTACTACTACTACTACTACTACTACTACTACTACTACTACTACTACTACTACTACTACCACTACTACTACTACTACTACCACTACTACTACTACTACTACTACTACTACTACTACTACTACTACTACTACTACTACTACTACTACTATTACTACTACTACTACTACTACTACTACTACTACTACTACTACTACTACTACTACTACTACTATCACCACAGGCGAATCTAGGGGAGTGGGGGGAATATTCTTTGATGATCTTGACTCTCCGGATAAAGAACACTGCTTTAAATTCGTTAAAGTCTGTTTTTATTCTTCAATTTTCAATTTCTTGCATCCTTCATAGAATAATAAAAATAATAATAATAATGACGAGCATTATTATAGTGGCGTATAACCCGAACGGGCTTCCAGGCCACTTAGGCTGCATATTTTCATTTGCGCCTTTGGGTTACTAGGGCATTGGTTGCACTTGAACCTAGGACCTTTTATTATTTGTCAAGCTGAGAGTCGTTGCTGACGCAGCTACCCGTTCACTTTATATTTATCCCCAAACTTCAATTAAACAATTATTTTCTAAAATAGATTTATTTAAGATAAATTTTTTACTTAATTCACACACCACACCACAAAGGACTGCGCAGAAAGCATGATTCCAGCTTACTTGCCCATGGTCAGAAGGCACAAGACAGACCTTTACACGTACAAAGACAGGTCAAGTCAATTCTTCTTCTATTCCACCATCCACCCATTCCTTCTTTATCCTTTTTCGCCTCTAAAAAATCAATCTAAACGTTTTTTTCTCCTTTCCATCCACCTCATCCAACCTCTCCATCCACATAACCCCGTCCTTTCTATCCACTTAACCCTACTTTTCCATCTACCCAATCTGACCCTTCCTTCCACCAAATATCACTCTTTCCAATCCCCCCACATACACACATTCCTACACAGACAATTCCAACTACTAAGAAGGGGTAGGTACGTGGAGTTCAACTTGGTTTACGACAGGGGCACCAAGTTTGGTCTGGTCACACCCGAGGCCCGGGTCGAAAGCATCCTCATGAGCCTGCCCCTGCTTGCTGTATGTATAGGAGGAAGGGTGATTAGATGATGAAAATAATTAAGCGGGAAAAAGGGTGATAAGGAATGATGAAGATAATTCAGCACGGGGTGGGGAGGTGGGTGGTGAAAACGATTTATAAGGGGGGAGGATGAATAAAGATATTTAAGAATTTGTATTATTGAATTTTTACTCAAATAAAAATTTATTAAGTGATTAAATAATTGATTTTTATACGAAAAAGAATAAATAGAATTTCAGGGTAGTTGATAGCCCAACATGCACCCACTCACCACCACCACGACAGCGTTGGGAGTACATGTACCAGCCGAAGTCAGGATCGAAGGAGGAAAAGCTCATGGAGGTGCTGAGGACGCCAAGAGAATGGGTTTAGGGGTTGAACTTCATGCACATCATGTTTGTTATCAGTAATGTAATGTGAAACGTTTTGTTCGATAACATTTATTCTTTCTTATGGTAATTCTTTTACTATATTCTGAGATGCACAATTAAAATGAGATTAGTCTATTATTAGAAGATCGTTTTGCAAATGAGACAATCAAAAGACAATAGTTAGAATGGTTTATTGGTTCAAACATCCCATAACAAATCAGGATAATATGCTCATGAATTCTAATGAAGATGGAGATTCCAGATCACCATTGCCCCTGAGGTAGTCCTCTACTTGGATCTGTTGGAAGATAAAGGAGTTTTAGGGATCAAGTGGAACATTCTTTAGCCACTCATGAGTTTTGCTCAAAAAAATGCATTTGCACTGTCAGAATATTTAATGTTTAAAGCAAAAATCTTAATATTTCTTAAATCAAAGCAAGCACGAACCTGGCTCTCATTTGTCTTCTCTTTCTCTTCAACCTTCTTACTCTCTTCTTGCGCCACTTTTGAATAAAAATGAAAATTGTTAATTTATTCAACTAATTATGTGTGAATTAAAACTAAATCAAGATATTCAAACATCTTCTACCTTATTTCTCATGCTGGATTTTCCTAGAGGAAAAAAGTTAGTATAAAAACGTGGTTAAAAAATAGTATAAAATTACAGCAAAACGAATGATTCAATAATTAACAATTAAAATAATAAGTTCCTTACTACAATTATTAAATTGATATAAAATGTAGAGAAACTAAGAAACAAACCGAATTTATGAAAAATACGTAAAGAAAGGAAATGGAATAGTAGGAATGTGATAATAATGAGTCAATAGATTAATAAATTTAATAATTGTAATTTGAACATTAAAAATGTTGAATTTGAACATAATAAAAATATTAATATATAAATTTAAATTATATTTGTAACGTAAAAACGGAATATTCATTTAACAACTCTTAAAACTATAAATGAGAAATAACTTTTTGTTATCTCACATTCATTCAGCCAACACACTTGAAATTAATTGAAAGTTGACTTTAATGTTATGAGGGGAAGAATGGACTAAGCGATAAAAGAACCCCTCTGTATTATGTCTTAGACTTTTGCTTTCAACAATAATTCAATTTCATTAAAATGTATTTCAATTTCTTAAAAAAACACTCCAATAAAAATATTAATTGAACGTTTTTAATTTATTCTTTAACTAAAAGTAACACAGTCGGCTAAAATATGCCTGAATCGGTGCAATATAATTAGCAAAGCAAACCCAGACGTCTCAAGAAACCTCAGTACCATCATCAGCATCTTCAAAAGATGCATCATTCCAATCTGTGCAAGTTCATTTGCTAATTCTGCAAAAATTCGAAAACACAATTTCGCAAAAACCTCCATCATCCCAAAAACACCACAAATCCCTCAAAAAACCATTCATCTTTTAACTTTTTTTCGGCCACCACCATCAACCAAATGAAGCAAAGCAGAATAGTGACAAACGTCTCATGTCTGAGCAGTTCACAGGAACTCTGGCAGACGTCTTCCAGAGAGGGTACGCCTAAACTACCAAATCTCTCCGAACTGCCAGAAAATGCCAACTCGAACCGCAAGCTTGGTGGCCTCAAAAGTCACGAGACAGACGCCATTAGGGAGGCTTCTGTGAGTTGGAAGAAATTCCAGTGAAATTATTTCTTCACAAACTATATATATTCAATTGGTCATCTTGCACCCTTGCATACATTCATTAATTTATTCATCAATCACCCTATCCATCCATCTATTCATCCATATATTCATCCATCCATCCATGCACGACAGTACATTGGATCGTTCCCAGTGGATGAGGAATCACAGGAGGCGAGGGCAGAGTACATCAAGAAACACCTCCTCAACATGAAGGTTTTTTTGTTTTCATTTAATCTTTTTTTTATTATTGTTTTTTTGGGATTTTTTAAAAATCTCTGTTCTTTGTTATTTATTTTTATTATTAATTATTTTCTCAATCTGTTTTGTATTTTTTCTTAATTATTTATTTCATCTTTATTTTTTAATATCTCTTCTTTATTGGCACCCTTAATCTCAGTTATCTTCGTATAGTTTTCATCTTGATTTCACAAACACCAATTCAACCAACACCACCAACCAAACACCTCATTCATCCACCCCACACCTTCTTTCCCAGATTACCACACCAGCAAAGCCCGTCCTTCTTCTCATTTCCTTCTCTGGCATCAAAGTCTGCTGTGGCTCTGGAGAGGTTCTTGCATCATCATCATTCTCATCAGCATCACCATCATCATCAACAACATTTTTCTCATCATTTTTCTCATCATTTAAATTTTTCTCTCCACATCATCATCATCATCATCATCCAAACCATCCACCAAAACCACCACCACATCATCATCATCATCATCATCATCATCATCATCATCATCATCATCATCATCATCATCATCTAAACCATCCACCATAACCACATCATCATCATCATCATCCAAACCATCCACCATAACCACACCACCACATTATCATCATCATCATCATCATCTAAACCATCCACCATAACCACATCATCATCATCATCATCATCATCATCATCATCATCACCCCACGACAGACTGTCTTCATGTCACACGCCATCAAGCGGATCTCGTACGCCACATGTCAGACGGAGAAGAAGAGATTCTCATTCCTTGCCAGGGAACCAAAGACTGCTTCTAATGTCCAGTACTGCCACACCTTCGCCACCAAGAAGCCCGGGGAGGTGGGTGAGGGGGTGGAGGTGGGTGAGGGGGGGTGGTGGGTGGGGGGGGTGGTGGGTAAGGGGGGGTGGTGGGTGAGAGAGTTGTGTGGAGAGGGACATGATGTGGGAGAGGTGGGTGAATGGGTGGAATGTGGGTGAGGAGGGGTGAAGGGTGAGTGTATGAGATGAAGTTGTTTGGGAGGGGTGGGGAGAGGTTTGAGGGATAAACCTGTTGAATAGTTGATTAGTTTTTGATATTATCATTAATATTATTATTTTATGCTTGTGTTGTCATCAACAGGCAGAAGAACTAAACAACATAGTAGCAAACGCATTCAAAGTGGCATACCAGCAACAACAACAACAACAAAACACCCCCAACAACAACAACAACAACCATGAAAACATGCGTACAACAACCAGTTTCAACGACCTAATCAAAGCACAACAACAACAAAAACATCCTCAACAAAAACATCAACAAATCGACAACAATGTTGACAAACAACGGTTGCTAAGCAGCCAATTGTTGTGCATCTCTACCAGCAACGTAAACGACCTGGTCCAACAAAGGAGGGAGAGGAGGGAGTCAATGGGGGGTGATAATGAGGAGGGTACCCTTGCTTGGGTGAGTGAGGGAGTGAGGCAGTGAGTGAGGGAGGGAGGGAGTGAGTGAGTGAGGGAGGTGGGTGGATGGAGGAATGGGAGGGGATAGATGGGGGAACTGGGATGTAGGGATGGGAAAGTATAAAGGGGGAAAGTGGGTGGGGATAAAGGGAGGAGGAAGAGGCAAGCGTGGGGGGTTAGGGAAGGATGGGCTGGGATGATTTTCAAGTGGTCGAGATGGAGAGATGGGAGGGATGGGAGGGAGAGGGAGGGAGGGAGGGAGAGAAGGAGGGAGGGAGGGAGGGATGGGAGGGAAGGAAGGAGGGAGGGAGAAAGGGAGAGAGGGAGGCTATTGCCTGAAAGTGCAAGAAGTGGATTGTTGTTTGGTAGCTTTTTCGATAATTATTTAATATGATTATTTCGGCAGTTATGATGATAATGATAAAAGATCATGATAATGATGATGATGGTGATGATGATAATGATGAGGATGGTGATGATGATAATGATGAAGATGGTGATGATGATGATGTTACAGGCTCGGTGCATGGTGGCGGAATTGCTGCAAGCTGAGGCGTTGGAAGAGGATAACAACAACAATAACAACAACAACAACAATAACAACAACAACAACAACAACGATCTACCCACCAACCACCCGACTAGACACCACCACCACCCCGACACCCGCCCCCTCCACCACCTCCTCTCCACCCTTTCTACCACCCACGCCGGGGCATCTCCCGTAGTGGCGATCAGGGACTTCATTGAGGAGAGCTTCACATGTGTTTTTGGGGGTGCCTCTTCACCCCTGTCCACCTCTCACTTCACCTCAGATCTCTCCCCCCTTCAGGTGGTGGTGGGGGGAGGTGGGTCGAGGAGTTAATTCATGGATGGGTGGATGGATGAATAGATGGATGGAGAACCGAGTAGGAACAAAAAACCTTTATAACATGATCAAAAACATCACCATCATCCACATCCATCTACTTACGTATTCATAAAAATTCAACCAATCAGCCGCAACCTTGGCCAACGCCCAGTAGGAGTCAAGCACCAATCACAAGCAGCGTCTCCATGGTTTCCATGGCGACAGATGCTAAAAATAGAAAGAGGGGGGAAGGTCAAATGGAGAATTTCACGCGGGAATATTTCAATAAGTGGGTGGCGCTTCATTTGTTGGATTTAATGTAAATGTCCCAATTATATATGAATGATTAGATAATTATATTCATAATAATTTATTATTAATATAAGAATAGGAAAAAATGTTATAATATAGAAATAACAATATAACAACTTATTATATTCAACTAATTAGGGTCAACTTATAACTAATTAAATCTATCTAACCTGTTAATTGGTTAAACTAATTACCCAATTAACACTAATCACTTCTTGATTATTTAACCTGTTAATAGGTTAAACTAATCCAATTAACACTAATGACCCAATTGATGACGTCAGGAACGGCAGGGCAGACGAATTGAATGATTGCAAGCTTCATGAGGCGGTGTGGTACCAGCCGGGAGTGCCCAGGTGGGTGGGTGAGGGCAGGGGGGAGTGCCCAGGTGGGTGGGTGAGGGCAGGGGGGAGTGCCCAGGTGGGTGGGTGAGGGCAGGGGGGAGTGCCCAGGTGGGTGAGGGCAGGGGGGAGTGCCCAGGTGGGTGGGTGAGGGCATGGGGGTGAGTGCCCAGGTGGGTGAGGGCAGGGGGGAGTGCCCAGGTGGGTGAGGGCAGGGGGGAGTGCCCAGGTGGGTGGGTGAGGGCAGGGGGGAGTGCCCAGGTGGGTGAGGGCAGGGGGGGGGTTCCCAGGTGGGTGAGGGCAGGGGGGAGTGCCCAGGTGGGTGGGTGATGGCAGGGGGGAGTGCCCAGGTGGGTGGGTGAGGGCAGGGGGGAGTGCGAAGGTGGGTGAGTGCCCAGGTGGGTGGATGAGGGCAGGGGGGTGAGGGCAGGGGGGATGGTTGGTCATTCGATCATTACTACCTCTACTTGCTCATTCGATCATTCCACCATCCAATCCCATCAACAACATTTTCAACCCACCCTTTATCAACCATGCAAACCAATGCAACCCATCCCTCATCCACATTTACCCACTCCACACAACCCACACATCCACCCTCTTCTCAACCCACACATCCACCCTCTTCTCAACCCATTACCCACCCTCATTCATCCCACTCACCTCCGACCACCCTCGACAACCTCACCAGCCCCTCACCCATCCCTCACTCCACTCCTCACTCCATCCCTCACTCCATCCCTCACCCATCCCTCATTCCACCCCTCACTCCATCCCTCACTCATCCTTCACTCCAACCCTCATTCCATCCCTCACTCCATCCCTCACTCCATCCCTCACTCCACCCTCACTCCATCCCTCACTCCATCCCTCACTCCATCCCTCACTCCATCTTTCACTCCATCCCTCACTCCATCTTTCACTCCATCCCTCACTCCATCCCTCACTCCATCCCTCACTCCATCCCTCACTCCATCCTTCACTCCATCCCTCACTCCATCCCTCACTCCATCCCTCACTCCATCCCTCACTCCATCCCTCACTCCATCCTCACTCATCCCTCACTCCATCCCTCACTCCATCCTTCACTCCATCCCTCACTCCATCCCTCACTCCATCCCTCACTCCATCCCTCACTCCATCCCTCACTCCATCCCTCACTCCATCCTCACTCATCCCTCACTCCATCCCTCACTCCATCCCTCACTCCATCCTCAGGGACGTAGCACTGAACCACCTTCTGAAGCAGTCGAATGGCTCCTTCATCGTCCGAGACTCCTCCACCCATCCTGGTTCCACTATTTACATCATTACTATCACCGATTATTATAATTATCATTATTAATCTAGAATTATTATTATCATTATTAATATTTATATTGTTATTTTTATTGTTGTTAATATTTATATATTGTTATTTTTAATATCATTATTATTACTATTGTCGTTACTATTATTTTTTTATTTTGTATTATTAATTTTTTTTTCTAACATTTTTTTCTTTTTTGGTCTTATTTTTATTGCTATTTATTTGTCTAATTTTATTAATACCATCACTACCACTTCTACCACAATCACTATCATCACCACCATTTACATCACCACCACCACCATTATCACCACCACCACCCTCATCATCATCACCACCACCATCATAATCATCATCACAACCACCATCATCATCACCACCATCATCATCATCATCACAACCACCACCATCATCATCATCATCATCACAACCACCACCATCATAATCATCATCACAACCACCATCATCATCACCACCATCATCATCATCATCACAACCACCACCATCATCATCATCATCACAACCACCACCATCATCATCATCATCACCCCCACCATCATCATCACAACCACCATCATCATCATCACAACCACCATCATCATCATCATCACCACCACCCAGGCTGTTACGCCCTTTCCATCAAAGTACCCAAGTATGACTCACCCAACGAGATCACCCACTACCTAATCGTTAAGACTCAACGCAATACATTCAAAATTAAAGTGGGTGGTGGGGGGGGGGTGGGGGTGGGTTTGTGGGGGAAGTGGGTGGGGATGGGTGTTGAATAGGGTTTATGGGGGTGGGTGGTGGGGTAAGAGGTGGGTGGGTTTATGGGGGTGGGTGGTGTATGGGGGTGGTTGGTTGTTTATGGGGGTGGGTGGGCGGTGAGTGGGGGGTAGTTGTTATGGTTGGATAGTGGTGGGGTATAGTATTTGTGGTGGAGTATGGGTTGTGGTTAGTGATGGGGGGAATGGATGGAGGTTAGGGGAGAGAAGATGGGAGAGTGGGTGGAGTAGATCGAGAAGTATGTAAAAAGATTTTTTAATGCCAATGTCAATCACACCACTTTCAACCCCATTTACCCACATCTCCACCTCCATCCACGCTTCCCACATCCCTCTCTCGACCTAACCACCCACAACCTGATTCTTCCCAGACTAAATCTCTCAATCCCTTCTCCACACTTTTCGGCCCAACCACACCCCTTTCCCTTCTCAACCCAACCACGCCCCTTCCCTTCTCGACCCAACCACGCCCTTTTCAAAAAACCCCCCACCTCAACCCACCCTCCACACCACACCACACCACCCCCCCACAGGGCTTAACAAAGGAGTGGACCTCCCTCACCTCCCTGGTCCTACACCACACCATCATGAGGGAGTTGCTACCCTGTCTTCTCGTCCTCCCCTCGTGAATTGGGGGGGGGGGTTAAATCAGGGATGGAAGGAAGAATTGGGGGGGGGGGGTTAAATCAGGGATGGAAGAAGGATTGTGGGGAGGGGTGACATGTTTGAAATGAAGGAGGGAGTTTAGAAGGAAGGAGGGGAGGTGTAGTTTAGTATGGTTACTTTGATTGAAAGACTTGAAAGTTTGAGGGTTTAGGGGCTGGAAGGAGGTATATTAGGGGTTTTGTTATGATGGTGTTGATGCCTCAAATTGATGGGAAATGATTGTGATGCTGATGATTGGTAAACAGCATAAGTATTTATTGTTAGTGATATTGTATGTAATTTTTCATCTTCAAGTTCTTCTAATCTCTCTTTCATCATCATCATCATCATAAAATTTTTATTTGTTTTTATTTTCTATTTCAAATTTTAAATTCTCATATATACTAGTACTTCAAATAATATATTTAAAACGTCATATAATTAACGCATTTATTCTTAAGTTTTTTAAATTTTTTAGAAATATTTCATTCATCATCATCATGACAGCCAATCAAGACACTCATTACTTCTAATTGGTCAATCGACTATATCCAATTATGCGCTATATCACTTTCAAATTTAATTAGTTTATCAATAACTAATTAAAGTCTTAATTAGTATAATTTGTTTTTACTCTATGTTTTCTCAGACCAAAAATAATTGCGCCACAGATCTACTTCCATGCATTTATTTATAATTATTATTAATTTTTTAAAGTTTTTTAATATTATAATAATTCATATTATTATATTTCGAATAATCAAAGCAAATAAACTCTTCAACTCTTCGTTATCGGAATAATATTTCACAAGAAAAACGCTTAATTTTTTACCGCGTATTTTAAAGAAGCCGATTTTTTTTTGACGAACAAAATCATTTAAATATTTCCACTTTTTATTTTTTACTCGATAGGAAGTCGGAAAAATGGACTAAAAATGCTCATTAAAACTTAATAAATTATTTTTAGCTGAAACTTTAAATCATAATTAATACCTTTAAAAACAGAAATATAAATTTCAAAATTCTTTATAGAATTGAAATAGATTCCCAAAGTTTGTATACCTGGTAGCTATAACTACCAAGAGGGACATGAGTGCATACCTAAACCTTAAAATAGATACAAACATATATATATATATTTATATTTAGTATATGGATACAAATAGTAGCTGGGGCATAGATTGTCCAAATAATGATCGAAGCTTGGATAGGATTTAATTTGTAGGAGCTTCAAGTGAATCATTGGTTCGTTTTGAGCTATCAAGTGGATGAATATGAAAAACCAGGTTTGAATTCATTAATTTTTACTCTTTAAACTAAACTAATAAGCTGGAAAAAATAATTTTACAAATTAAATAACTAATTTTTTAATTAACATAATTAATTACAGATGCTTTAATGAATTTTTGAATTGATTAACAACCCAATTAAGGTTCAAGACATAATGGTCTCGTTGGTTGGTGAGAAGAGAGATTTGGAGAAGATTGCTGGAGATTTCAAAGGGAAGTTTGGAAAGATGCTGGGAGAACTGAGGTGATGGTGTTGATGATAGTTGCGGTGGTGATGATGATGATGGTTCCGCTTTTGAAAAAGATAATATATATATATATAATAAAAAAATGCAATAACTGTTGTCAGCCCTGAAGAAAAATCAGCGCTAGATGATTTAATTCTTCGTTGTTTGGAGACCGGCAATGATTACGTCATCGATACTTTTGTGGCGCCAATTCTGCAAAAGAAAAAGTTTATAGCTTGGAAGGTGATGATGATGATGCTGAGTTGTATTACAATAAGAAAGTGATATTTTGTAAAAGTCATTATGGGCTATTCAACACCCATCCCCATTCATTCTACTCATTCCCCATCCATTCCACCCACTCCAACCACAACCATCGCATCCATCCCATCCATCCCACCCACTCCACCCACAACCATCCCATCCATCCCACCCACTCCACCCACAACTATCGCATCCATCCCATCCACTCCACCCACAACCATCCCATCCATCCCACCCACTCCACCCACAACCATCCCATCCATCCCATCCACTCCACCCACAACTATCGCATCAATCCCATCCACTCCACCCACAACCATCCCATCCACTCCACCCACAACCATCCCATCCATCCCACCCACTCCACCCACAACTATCGCATCAATCCCATCCACTCCACCCACAACCATCCCATCCATCCCATCCATCCCATCCACTCCACCCACAACCATCCCATCCATCCCATCCACTCCACCCACAACCATCCCATCCATCCCATCCACTCCACCCACAACCATCGCATCCACTCCACCCACTCTACCCACAACCATCCCATCCCCTCCACCCACACCCATTTCATCCATTCCACAAGCATCTCATCCATTCCAGCCAACTCCACATCTAATCCACACCCACCCATCTATCCAAACAGACCAAGTCTTTCCTAATTCAAACTATGCTGCGGAAGATAGTGGAGGTATCGAAGGAAAAGGAAGGTCAAGCCAGGTTTAATGGAGTGGGAGAGAAGTTGATGGAGATGATGGAGTGAGTGGAAGGAGGGATGGTGGAGGTGTGAGTGGAAGGAGAGATGGTGGAGGTGTGAGTGGAAGGAGGAATGGTGGAGGTGTGAATGGAAGGAGGAATGGTGGAGGTGTGAATGGAAGGAGGGATGGTGGAGGTGTGAGTGGAAGGAGGAATGGTGGAGGTGTGAATGGAAGGAGGAATGGTGGAGGTGTGAATGGAAGGAGGAATGTTGGAGGTGTGAGTAGAAGGAGGAATGGTGGAGGTGCGAGTGGAAGGAGGAATGGTGGAGGTGTGAGTGGAAGGAGGAATGGTGGAGGTGTGAGTGGAAGGAGGAATGGTGGAGGTGTGAATGGAAGAAGGAATGGTGGAGGTGTGAATGAAAGGAGGAATGGTGGAGGTGTGAGTGGAAGGAAGAATGGTGGAGGTATGAGTGGAAGGAGGGATGGTTGAGGTGTGAGTGGAAGGAGGGATGGTGGAGGTGTGAATGGAAGGAGGAATGGTGGAGGTGTGAATGGAAGGAGGAATGGTGGAGGTGTGAGTGGAAGGAGGGATGGTGGAGGTGTGAGTGGAAGGAGGGAGGGTGGAGGTGTGAGTGGAAGGAGGAATGGTGGAGGTTTGAATGGAAGGAGGAATAGTGGAGGTGTGAGTGGAAGGAGGAATGGTGGAGGTGTGAATGGAAGGAGGAGTGGTGGAGGTATGAGTGGTAAGGAGGAATAGTGGAGGTGTGAGTGGAAGGAGGAATGGTGGAGGTGTGAATGGAAGGAGGAGTGGTGGAGGTGTGAGTGGAAGGAGGGATGGTGGAGGTGTGAGTGGAAGAAGGAATGGTGGAGGTGTGAATGGAAGGAGGGATGGTGGAGGTGTGAGTGGAAGAAGGAATGGTGGAGGTATGAGTGGTAAGGAGGGATGGTGGAGGTGTGAGTGGAAGGAGAGATGGTGGAGGTGTGAGTGGAAGGAGGAATGGTGGAGGTGGGAGTGGAAGGAGGAATGGTGGAGGTATGAGTGGTAAGGAGGGATGGTGGAGGTGTGAGTGGAAGGAGAGATGGTGGAGGTGTGAATGGAAGGAGGGATGGTGGAGGTGTGAATGAAAGGAGGGATGGTGGAGGTGTGAGTGGAAGAAGGAATGGTGGAGGTATGAGTGTTAAGGAGGGATGGTGGAGGTGTGAGTGGAAGGAGGAATGGTGGAGGTGGGAGTGGAAGGAGGAATGGTGGAGGTGTGAGTGGGAGGAGGGATGGTGGAGGTGTGAGTGGAAGGAGGGATGGTGGAGGTGTGAATGGAAGGAGGAATGGTGGAGGTATGAATGGAAGGAGGGATGGTGGAGGTGTGAGTGGAAGGAGGGATGGTGGAGGTGTTAGTGGAAATAGTAGAAGGTTGGAGATTCAAGATAGTCCTTACACAAACACACACACAAACAAACACACACACACAAACACACATAAACACACACACACACAGAGTCTACCAAATAACGAAGAATTTTAAAGCAGAATTGATGGATGTGATGGGTTTATCGTTCAATGTAGCGAGTCCAGAACAATGTTTCATGCACCTGTCTGCCCTGCACGTCTTCCAGAAGTTCCCATGGAAAGTTGGTGGGATGGGTGGGATGGAGGTGGAGGTGATAGGGTCAGGGTGGGTGTTGGCGAGAGTTGGTTGAATGGCTTGAGATGGGGATAGGGAAGTGGGTTGGATGAAAGGGGGGTTGGATAGTGTGTTGTGGGTGGCACATGCACTTTGAATTGAATAGAAAATTTGCAGATCACAACAACAAATACCCACTTGATTCCTTCACATGAAAACAACTACTACAACTACCCCACATCACATAGCATAGCAACAAACCACAACAACAACATCAAAAACAAAAGCAAAAAACCTCAACAAAAGGACCCAGCAGCAGTAACCACGATGATGACGATGGCGATTGATTACGTCATGCAACATGGTCGTCATGACAACCAATCAGTCTTCTGCAGCAACCTCATGTCCTTCTTCCTGTTTGGATTCTACTTACGAGGCGGCGAGTCAGGAGTTAATTATATGTGTTAATTAGTTTAATTTATTTTGTTTTGATAATTAATTAGGATTATTATTTTTGGACTTTCTTTTATTTAATGTTTTTTCAAATTTATAATAATAATTTTTTTATTATAGGTTATATTTTTGTACATATACCCACACACAAAAATGCACACAAACACACACACAAACCCCTCCCCCCACACACAAAAACACACATACATACAAAAAAACACACATAAACCCACACACACGCACAAACCCCCCCACACACACAAAAACGCACATACAAACACACACACACATAAACACACACAAACAGTCTGGAGAACCACACTGCGGTTCTGGGTCAAGTGACGAAATGCTTTGTGACGTCAGTCGGAAAAGAGTGGGAGGCGGAAGAGGATCCTGCCAAAGGAAACATCTATCGTTGTTTCGTGTTGCAAGTGCTGCAGTACTATGTGCAGACGGTGCGTGCGTGTGTGCGTGATGGGGTGTGTTCGTGAAGGTGGATGGCTCAGTAGATGCGTGAAGGGAGCATGAGGGTGGTTTAGTAGATGCATTAAATCCATACATCTTCCTCTATCTCAACTATCTACCCATTCACGTCCCTTTCCACTCATCCATTTATTCATCCACACACACACACAAATTTGAAGTCTAAAATAAACACTCACTTACCCACCTAATCACGCACACATAAACACACGACCTTCCACACCCACACACAGAACAATGGCACGAAAGCACAGTTGTTGAAGCCGATGTATCCTTGCATCAGAGACTTTAGAGGCACTACAGGTGAGATATTGGTGATGATAATGATGATGATGATAAAGATGATGATGATGATGATGATGATGATAATGAAGATGATGATGAAGATGATTTTGATGGTAGTGATGATGATGTTGATGGTAAAGATAGTTGAGATCCATTTCTATATCAACAAAACAATATTTCCACAAACCACCCTTTCCCACACCACCCTTTTCACACCACCCTTTTTCACACTACCCCACACCCACTATACCACCACACCCACTATACCACCACACCCACTATACCACCCCACCCACTATACCACCACACCCACTATACCACCACACCCACTATACCACCACACCCACTATACCACCACACCCACTATACCACCCCACCCACTATACCACCCCACCCACTATACCACCACACCCACTATACCACCACACCCACTATACCACCACACCCACTATACCACCACACCCACTATACCACCCCACCCACTATACCACCACACCCACTATACCACCACACCCACTATACCACCACACCCACTATACCACCCCACCCACTATACCACCACACCCACTATACCACCACACCCACTATACCACCACACCCACCATACTACCATCACCCAAATCCGACCTCCCAACACTACTTCTCTTCTCGCAAACACCACAACCCTACCTCTATCCCCTACCATTCACCCACCACCAACCCCCTATTTGCACCAGGCGACGACGAGATAGAAGAGATAGTAGCTAGGCTGATGGCAGATGTTGCGGATGAGATGGGAGGGGAGGATGTGGGAGGCTTGCTGTGTGAGTTTGTGGAAGGGAGAAATGATGCCCTGGCCAGTTAGTGGGGGTGGTGATGATGATGGGGGGGGGGGGGGGTGGTGATGATGATGGGGGGGGGGGGTGGTGATGATAATGGGGGGGGGGGTGGTGATGATGATGGGGGGGGAGTGATGATGATAATGCCCTAGCCAAATAGTGTGGGTGCTGATGATGATGATGGTGGTGGTTGTAGTAGTGGGCTGGTGGTGTGGTGGTGGTGTGGTGTAATAGTGGTTGATGATGATGATGATGATGATGATGATGATGATGATGATGATAAACATAAAAGTAATAAATAGTAGAATTAAAAATAATAATAAAAGTTGAAAGTATGTTTTTAATGATTCACTATTAAGTGTTTATTTTTGTCTACGTATTTTGGGATAGTATTTTACGGTACTATTTTAAATTTAAATTCTCTTTTAACCCATTTGATTTGAATTTAAATATCTCCTCCGATCACTCTTTCATCCCTCTATCTTCACGCCTGACAGACAAACTCAAGGACATTTACCTCAAGCAACCCGACTCTTTCGAAGGTCATTTGGAATCGTTATCATCACTACTCAAGGTTCAAGTTGCATTTTTTAATTAATTTTTGAATATATTATAAAATAAAATATTGCTTTTTTGAAATTATAAAAAAAACTAAAACCATCGTCACCATCAGCACCACCACCATCATCATCGCCATCATCATCATCATCGTCATCATCCTCAAGGTTCCAAACGACAGCACTTGCTCTCAACTGGTGATGTTCTTCACGGAGGTGGCAAAACTCAAACCGGAAACACTTCCCCCATCCACTTCCGCCCACATGGCCAACATACTCAACCACCAATGGTGGGATGATGATGATGATGAGGATGATGAGGATGATGATGATGAGGATGAGGATGATGATGATGACGATGAGGATGACGATGACGATGATGATGACGATGATGTTGTTTGTAGGGGTTCATTAAACTAAAATACTTTTTTCGCAAAAAATATATTTCAAATTCTACTTAAATACTCGACAGGTACTACAGTCTAGCGCTAATGTACTATGACGCGCTGGCTACGTCACGGCCTGATGACGTAATCAAGTACGAGAGTGACGTCATGGCGTGCGCACTTAAGCAGGAAAGTGCGGCTGTTCTGGTCGCCAACATGCTGCCGAAGATCGCCATTGATAATGTTTGTTGTTGTTTTGTTTTTAATTTTTTAAATAATAATTATAATAAATATAATTGGAAAAAAATTTAAACATCCATTTTAGACTGCTATACATCCACTCACACCCAGTACTTCTCCACAATTACCCATCCACTATCGCCACACATCCACTCATTCATCCACTCCCACCCACACAATTACCCACTCTTTCTACTGCTACACACCCACCCACACAACAACCCACACAGTCACCCACCCATACCCACACACTCTCCCAACCCACCCACCCACCCACCCACAGGACAAAAAGGTCAGGTATTTAAGTTATTTGGCGCAAGAGGGTGTTAAGAAGAGGGCAGGTCCCTTCTTGACCTCTTACCTCAACAATATGAGAGTGATTGGATTGGATGGTGAGTTGGTGAAGAAGATTTGGATGGTGGGGTGGGGTAGATTGGGATGGTGGGATGGGGTAGATTGAGATGGTGGGATGGGATAGATCGGGATGGTGGCATGGGGAAGATTGGGATGGTGGGATGGGAAAAATTGGGATAGTGAAAAAGGGTGTTTGGATAGTGAGCTAGTGGGGAGGGGGGAGAGGGGATTTGGTATTGTAGGATGGATCATGACCACCACTTTAACCCCCTTAACCACCCAAACCACCACTTCAACCACCTTAACCCCTTTTATCCCATCCACCACAACTACCGCCCCAACCCCAACGCTAACTACCACAACCGCCACATCCAAGTACCAAAACCCCATCAATCCCAACCACCCCAACTACACCCACAACCATCCCAACCACAACCATCCCAATCCCAACCATCCCAACTACCCCAACTACACCCACAACCACCCCAACTACACCCACAACCACCCCAACTACACCCACAACCATCCCAACCCCAACCAACCACCCCCCCCCCCCCACAGCTCCCCCCCTCCTAGCACATCACAGGAAATTCTTCGACGAATGCCTCGAAGTTGCCAGCGCCAGAGACCTCGCACAGAGTTGTATCGATGTGATAGAGGGCAGGAGGTGGGTGGGGTGGTTGCGTGGGTGTGATTGGGTGATGATGATAGTTGTGTGAGTGTGATTGGGTGATGATGATAGTTGTGTGAGTGTGATTGGGTGATGATGATAGTGTGTGGGTGTGATTGGGTGATGATGATAGTGTGTGGGTAGGGATTGGGATGAAATATATGTTTTTAAAAACCACTCAAAACTACCACCAATTATTACCACAAACCACCAAAAAACCACCACAAACCACCACAGACCACAAACAATACTCTTAAAACCATCATTACAAACCACCCCAAACGACCACCACAAACCACCACAAACCACAAACGACCACCACACAGCCTGCAGAAAGTCTCCAAGAAGACAGAGGAGAACCGCTTGAAACTGCAGACTGTGCAGGAGGGAGTGGCAGTGCTGGCAGAAGACCTTGGAGGTTTCATCCATTTCCTTCCCTTTTCTCCATCTATTCGTCTATCCATCATCCATTTGTTTATCTATCTGTTCATCAATCTATCCATCCATCTGTTTATCTATCTGTTCATCAATCTATCTATTCAACTATTCATCCATCTTTTCTTTTATTCAATTCATCTATCTATCCATCTATCCATGCATCCATGCATCCACTTGTTTTACAACTATTCTATTTTATTTATAAATATATAATCAGTTTATCCATCCATCCCCTAAGAAATGAAGGAGCAATTGGATGAGGTGGATGAAAGCATGGATGGACTGAAGAGGGATGTGGATGAGAATGCATGGAAGGTGCGTGAGTTGGATGGAAGGGTGGATGAAACTCAAATCCAAGTGAAAGAGATTGACCAAAAGGTTTGTTCCACTTTGTTTAATAAATTAATAAAAATAAGTGAATAGTAATACAATAATAATTATGATAAATATAATAACTATAATCTTAGTACTAATACTACTTCTACTAATAATACTATTAATGATTTTAGTTATAAAGAAAATATAACATAAAAATCAAAATAATAATGATTCATCATATCGACCCTTCCTTCTTCATTCCCTCCTTCCACACCCACAGACCTTGAGTCACGCACCATCCTGGTCTCGTGATGTGTCCAGACTGCTCAACGACCAATCAGAAGGAGGCAATGGAAAGGACTGGAAGCTGTTGGGACGTCGTCTTGGTTGGATGGATGGATAGATGGATAAATGCATGGATGGATGCATGGATGCATGGATGGATGCATGGATGGATGGATGCATGCATGCATGCATGCATGGATGAATTGAATTCCTGGATAGATGGATGTGCAAAAAACTTGAATAGGTTATGTCTTCTCAGATGGCTAAGTAACCGGATAAATAAATGGGTTTCTAAATTAAGGAGCAAATAACTGAATATGATACTTATTTGATAATAATAATAATAATAATAATAATAATAATAATAATAATAATAATAATAATAATAATAATAATAATAATAATAATAATAATAATAATAATAATAATAATAATAATAATAATAATAATAATAATAATAATAATAATAATAATAATAATAATAATAATAATAATAATAATAATAATAATAATAATAATAATAATGCTGACTGTGCTTTACATATAGTAGCACTAAAACTGCACCACCACCACCACCAGGCTACAGCAACGACGACCTTGCCAACTGGAGCTTGCATTCTGACCCCTGCATGACCTTGCTGGATGATTGGTTCGCATGCCACAATGCCAGAGAAGCAACTAGGGGTGAGAGGGGGGAGGGGGGTGGATGGGTGGGTAGGTGGGTGGGTGGATGGATGGGTGGGTGGGTGGGTGGGTGGATGGGTGGGTGGATGGATGGGTGGGTGGATGGGTGGGTGGGTGGATGGGTGGGTGGGTGGATGGGTGGGTGGGTGGGTGGATTATGAATGGATGGATGAATGCATCGAAGAAGGCATGAATGGATGGATGCATAGGTTGATGCACAGATGGATGCATATATAGAAGGAGATTTTATTATAATCATCATAATCATCAGAATCATCATAAAAATCATAATCATCATGTTCATCATAAAAATCATAATCATCATAAAAATCATAATCATGATAAAAATCATAATAATGATAAAAATCATAATCATGATAAAAATCATAATCATGATAAAAATCATAATCATGATAAAAATCATAATCATCATAAAAATCATAATCATCATCATCATCAGGAGTACTATCAATCTTGGATGATATGCAGGCTACAGAGGCATGGATGGTGGTCAAGGAAGCCGTTGAAAAAGCAGGTGACGTCATGATGATGATGATGATGATGATGATGATGATGATGATGATGATGATGATGATGATGATGATGATGATGATGATGATGATGATGATGATGATGATGATGATGATGATGATGATGATGATGATGATGGAAGTAGTAGTAGTAGGGATGAAATTGACGTTAATAAAATTTCTCAAAATCCCCACAAACCCTCAATCAATCAATCGATTACCATGACAACACAGAAGACATATTTGATGACAAAGACGCCGATGATGATGATGATGCCAAGCAACCAGTGGTTTTCCTTAGTTACCAGTGGGCGCATCAGCAAGAGGTGCTGTTGCTAAGGCGACATCTAGAGATGTGCGGTTTCGTTTGTTGGATGGATATAGGTCAGATGGGTGGAGGGGATAAGTTGTATAGGAAGATAGATGAAGGAATGAGGAAGGTCAAGCTTGTGTTGTGTTGTGTGTCTAGCCGCTATGCTGAGTCGGCCAATTGTAATAGAGAGGTGGGTGCTTGCCTTCATTAAATGGATTTATGAATATTTTTAAATACCTAGAGATTATCTTTTTTTCCCTTTTACCGCCATAATCATTACCACCATCCCCAACATCTCTACTATCAACATCATGCATACCTTTCTCCACCACCATCCACCACCCCATCCACTCCATCCCAAAAAGGTGAACTTAGCCGTAACTCTGGGAAAACCCATGATACCACTATTGATGGAAGAGACGGCATGGCCGCCCGTGGGTGGCATGGGACCCATAATGGGGGAATTCCTATACATACAGTTCTTCAAGAAAGGTGCTGGTAATGATGATGGTGGTGGTGATAATGATGATGATGGTGGTGGTGATAATGATGATGATGGTGGTGGTGATGGTAGTGATGATCATGTGTTTTGGCCTCGTGAGAATTTCCAGCAATTGGCAACGCAAATCAACTCTCATGTGACGCCTGACTTTGACGTCATGCCTGAAGGTGACGATGATGATGATGATGATGATGGTGATGATGATGGTGATGATGATGATGATGAAAAGGATGATAATGATCATCATCATCCACGTTAGACTCCCCCTACCGAAAGTGGTTTAAACCATCTGAAGACGTAACCAAGGCTGGTAGCAAAGCAGTGAAGAAGGTAAGGATGATGATGGTGACGATAATGATGATGATGGTGACGATAATGATGATGATTGTGATGATGATGATTATTATAAGTATTTTTAAACTTAACCTAACGAACAAATAAAAACAAAAATAATTTAAAACTGCAAACCACTACCGCAACCACCACCCATAAAACCAGTAAGCCCCCATCATCCCAAACCACCACAACCACAAAAAACCACCACAACAGAGCGACACGACAAAACCGTCGCAAAAAGCCATGGCAAACACCACAAGCGTCAAGGCATTCACCAGTCTAACCTCAAAGAAGAATGAAGCTTCTAGCACTGTAAAACCAGCCAAAGCGAGTGAGAAAAACGTCCCAAAGTCTACTGCAAATGAAAAAAGTTCAAGTACTCTTTCTAAGACCACGACTGCAAGTAAAGATTACTTTAGACTGACTGCAAGCATGGCAAAGGACAGTGAGGGTGTTGGTAGTACTAGTAAAGGAGGTAGTACTAGTAGTAGTAAAGTTAGTAGTACTAGTGGCAGTACTTCTAGTAGTAGTAATAGGAGTACAAACAGTAAGATTAAAGTTGGAAAAACTACAGTGGCTGGAAGTTCACAAGTTAAGAAAAAAGCTGGGAAATGAAAAGATTGAAAGGCCTGAGTTGATGGAGATATTAGGGTTTTTTGAATTCATTTGTAATTTGTAAAAAAGGGCAAATCCAAAAGGGTTTTTAACTTGCCAAATAATTCTTATATTGATGATACTACTTGACGAATAGTTTTAATTTACAGTTAGTTTGAATCAAACTTTGACTCATGTTTTGAGTAGGTTAGAATCATTTCATGCTTCATCTCGTCTAGATACGTTGCCATTGTGGTTTATTATTGACAATTAGAGTTGAATTTTTGGTAGTTGTAGCAATTTATTTAAATCTAGACGTTAGAATTTAGTCAAGATACACTTTAACAGTGATATTAATTATTAAATAATATTCTTGTGACTATTTAATATGCAAAATGTTGTTAAATCATTCTTTGATTTGATAATATCAAGATATAATATCAATGAATTTTTAAAAGCTTCAAGTGAACACTTTTCAACATTCCACACTCGTTAACAATGTAATTAGCTACTTATATTATAAATGTATAGATTATGAGTCAAGATTTGTCGATAAAGTTTTCTTGATGGAGTGTTTATTAACCATATGGCTTCAGAATTTGCTTATATATATGCAAAAAAAGTATATATATATATATATATAGTTAGATTTATGTAGATTGTCTTTGAAGTATCTTCTTTTTAAACTTCTATTTTGTTGTTGAAGGACAGAAATAAAGTAAATTGTTTCGTGAAATTGTTGTGGTGGAATTTAAAACTGTAGCTGTTAGACGTGCCCGCAAGATTTTAATATTTATGAATCGATGAAGAACCCTGAGTATTTAATTAAAATAAAAAATTAAAATCTGCGCGCAAAAAATGATGTAATTTATATTTAAAAATTACAAATTTGAAAATGAAATAAATGTAAAATTTGGATTAATCTGAGCGCCTCTGGAGCAGCACAACTGGTGCAGGAGTCATGCCTATCCGCAGGGGACATGTTGCTCCCCAGAACACCTTCATCGACACCATCATCCGCAAGTTTGATGAACAAAGTAGGCTTTATATGATAAAAAAATTATTTATTATAAACCAGATGAAATATTGTTTATTTATTTGAAACATATATATTTTTTTTATTTGAAGCATATATTTTTTTTTCACAAAAATTCAAGAACAGCCTGCATAACCACCCATTTATCTCACAGACAGAAACTTCATAATGGCGAATGCTCAGATCCCGGAGAAACCAATAATCTTCTGCAATGATGGATTCTGTGAGCTCACAGGTAGGTGTTCCAAGTAGTCATTAGGAATTGTGTTTCTTTTCAGAATAAACTAGTTTGCTATACCTAACTGCACCATTTATCAGACCATCATTATTGCACTTCAATAAATCAAATCAACCAGCCAACTAAAATAAACTTTTACTTTATCAAAATATTCAGCACACATCACAAAAATGCAAAAATACTAGCTTCTCACAATCTATTTATTAACACATCACCAACCATCCCATCACCAACCTTCCCATCACCAACCATCCCAACACCAGCCATCCCATCACCAACCATCCCATCACCAACCATCCCATCACCAACCATTCCATGACCAACCATCCCATCGCCAACCATCCCATCACCAGCCATCTCATCACCAACCATCCCATCACCAACCATCCCATCACCAACCATCTCAATCAATCAATCAATCAAATCAATTTCTATAGCGCTCTTTCCTCAAATTCAAGAGCGCTGGTAAATGAATTTGTTAAACAGATATGTCTTCAGATCTGTACGAAAAGTAAATAATGATATAGAAGTAGTTAAATAAGGAGGTGATAAGTTTTAAATATATGGACATCTTTAAATAAGGGTCATCTAAGTAAGGTAATAATTGTCTAATACATCAGTTTCAATAGATAATAGACATAAACAGTCATGTGTAGAAGATTCGTTCTGACAGTCTGTCCTTCATCTGCAGAGCTCATTTGCCTTGTGAAGTAAGTAGCCAGTGGGTGCTTGCAAGCTGTGCACTGGTGTTCAAATTGAGGCCCTGGCACTTCTTCATAAACACAGTCATGTATTGAAGATTCGTTCTAACAGTCTGTCCTTCATCTGCAGAGCTCATCTGCCTTGTGAAGTAGGTAGCCAGTGGGTTCTTGCAAACTGTGCATTAGTGCTCAATTTGAGGCCTTGGCACTTCTTCCTTTTAAAATCAGTTTTTATTGTAGTCCGTTAGACAGTTATTGGTTGAAGATTTTAATTCCGAGAGCAAGATAAATTTAAAACCAGAAAACAAGAAAAGATATAAATTATAATTATTTGAAATTAAAAAAAACTAAATTATTAGATAAGAAGACAAACTATTTAACAAAATCATTACGGTTAAAGCGGCTGCCAAGATCACCAAACATCTCATCACCAACTTACTCAATACCACATCATCCCAACCTCAAAACATACACACTAAATATCCCGACAACCACACAATACCCTTCTAAACACATTTCATTTTTCTTTTTTAATTCATTGAAGCGTTTCTTGTCATAGCATTATATTAAATAAATAATCACCACCACCATCATCATCATCACCACCACCACTATCACCACCACCACCATCATCATCATCATCATCGACCAGGATACACCCGGGCTGAGACAATGCAGAAGCAGGCGACCTGTGCATTCCTGCATGGACCTCTCACAGCGCCATTCGCCATCCAATTCATCCAACAGGCGGTGCATGGAACGGAGGAAGAACAAATTCAAATCACGTACTATCGCAAAGATGGTCGGTTGTTTTTTTCAAGTTAAAAAATAATTTTGTTTTTTATTAAAAACAGTTTTTTAATTTTTTTATTTAGATAGTTCTAAATGTCTTTTTTCAATGATTATTATAATTATTTTTAATTTTTTTATCAAAATAATTTCATTAACTTTTTTGACGGATTTCTAGTGACTTACAAATGCACTCATTTTCTTGCTTTTAATATCTAAATTTGTTTCTTATATTTTATTCTATTAATTTTTGTTTTAATACTTTTATCTATAATACTTATCATTTTGTTAATAAATTGATAAATTATTGTTATTAAAATTTTGAAGAAAAATAAGATTTTCTTGAAAAGATTTTTTATATATTTTTCTGTTTAGTCCAATAAAATCAAGGCACGAATATATTTGTTGAAGCTTCAGTCTTGCACTGAATAACTTAATGAAATTCGGAAATAAAAAGCTATTAGGGAAAATAAATAGATTATAAAAAGATGGAAAAAATATGAAAAAAACGTGTATAAAATTGTCTTATAAAAAAATATTTAAAATGTAAACAATTATTTTTAAACCTATACGATTAAAAATGCTTGCAAAATAATTACACCAACAAACCTATTAAATAAAAACCCACTTGAAAACGATAAGTAAAATTGTAATAACTTTTTACAAAATACTTTAAAAATTAAACTTCGAAATAATGTAAAAAAATATTCGCGTAAAAAATAAATTAACAATTCACGAGAAAAACTAGTTGTCGCATTGTCGGAAGACGAATTCGGACACACAGGAAGGGCCTGCAGCATGCCAATCAATGCCTCGTCTTGTTGCTTTTATAGCGTTCACTTTTTATCGCCTTGTTTTACTCGTCAAGATTTGCATTTTAAAGATTTTTTCGAGTTGAGTTTTCTGGTCCACTTACTTTTCAACATGCAACTCTGATTAACTCTTTTCAGCATCCATATATTGATATTATTATTATTTTTGTTGTTATTATAAATAATATTAACGTTATTATAATCATTATTATTACTGTTATTATTATTGTTGTTGTTCTTACTTATCCATCCCATAATGCACCCACCCCACCACCCATTCATCTCACCAATCATCATTCATCCCAACCACCATCCCACCAACCACCATTCATTCATTACCCACCCACCCATCCAACCACCAAAAAACCGCCACTTATTCATCCCACCATGCATCCAACCCACCACTCCACCAGCCACAATCCATCTCACTAACCCCATCAATAACCCTTTCCACCAATACACCCATCCCACCAACCGCAACCAACCATCTCACCAACCCATTCCAACCATCTCACCAACCGCAACCAACCATTTCACCAACCCATCCCTACTGTTCCCACCATCCCCATCAACAATAAACCAACCATCTCACCAACCCATCCCCATCAACAATAAACCAACCATCTCACCAACCCATCCCCATCAACCACAAACCAACCCATTTCCACCATTCCCATCAACCACAAACTAACCCATCCCAACCATCTCACCAACCCATCCCCACCATCCCCATCCCCACCAACCCATTTCCACCACTCCCATCAACCACAAACCAACCCATCGCAACCATCTCACCAACCCATTCCCACTATCCTCATCAACCATCTCACCAAGCCATCCCACCATCCCCATCAACCATCTCACCAAGCCATCCCAACCAAGCCATCCCACCATCCCCATCAACCATCTCACCAAGCCATCCCAACCAACCAACAGGCAGCAAGTTCCTATGCAGCGTTTTAATCGCCCCTGTTCGCAACGAGTTGGACGCCATCATCCTTCTCGTAATCAACTTCGAGAACATCACAGACGCCCCCACCATCCACCAACCCTCCAAACCACCCTCCAACTATCACAGTATTTGGGGGAGGGGTGGGTGGATGGGGCTGGATGGTTGGTTAGGGTTGGTGGTTGGTTGGTTATGGGTTTGTGGTGGGTGGTTAGGTTTGGTGGTGGGTGATTGGATGTTGGTGGTGGGTGGTTGGTTTGGGGGTAGATGGAAACTGGGAATTGGGGGTGTGTGTTGTTGGATGGTGGGTTTGGGATAAAGAAAAACGGGGATGTTTGTCTCTATTTGAGAGGGGGTTGGATGTTGGGTTGAGGATAGAGAGTAAAGGTGAGTGAGGGAAGTGGGTTTGGTGGGGAGTTAAAAGGATGGAAGAACTAAGTGAATTAAGGGACGGATTTAGTTTTTGTGGATGGTTAAAAATATATAGTAATGGGGGTTTAGATGAAAGGTCATTTTATAGATTGTGGTGATGATAATGATTGTGCCGACTTTCCGTGATAATATTCATGATTATGTTTTGAATATATTATATATTGAATATTCATTAATCGTCTTCATCACTCATCTATTCGCATCTTTCTATCTCCATTCGATTCATTTTCAACCAATCTCAACACACAACCACAAATCTCTACTTACATCCACCCATATTTTATTAAAAAAAGTAAATAATATTTTATTTTATTTTTATTTTATATATATTAAAAACAAAACGTCATCCAACCCCAAAGAATCAAAAATCAGAAACTTCAAGCTTCCTACTTCATCATCGTCAGCATCATCATCAACACCACAACAACCACACGACGACCACGCCTATCACACAACTACCACTACGCAACAACAAAATTGCCTCTCAAACCACCGATCTCTGCAGTCGCCCGTGATACATATGGTGGCTGAGGAGGAGGATGGTGGTAAGGGGGGGGGGGGAGGTGGAATAGATGGGGTTTGGGTGGGTATGGATGGGTTGTAAAGAGGGGGTGATGTATCTTCATTATTCACCAAGGGACCACCCAATCACAGGGCAGGATAGCTCAACCAATGAGATGCACCAAGACCCTCTAGATCTTCTACAACTCCCCAACACCAGGGTATCTACTGCCACTCCTGGTGGGTGTGGTTGAATGGGGGGGAAAGGTGGGTTGGGGAAAAGGGGGGGGGGGTGATTGTTGTTAATTGAGGGGGTGGTTGGGGTTTGATGGGGCGGATAAGGGCTATATGAGGGGGATAGTGAAGGGTGGGACTGGATGAATGAAGGAATGGAAACTATCACTATCAGCATCATTCCACCAATAACCACACAGGCGCAAAGGCAACCCCTCCCCCTTCTCGATCAGCCATCCAATCACCTCTTCTCCTCCCAATCAACCACCAATCAGCCTCCATGGACATCCTAAACGGCGAACCAATGGGCGCGCAGGGAATGAGGTCACGCCCTTCGTTTTGTATTTCAAATCCGGAAGAAGATGGCGGAGGAAAGAGGTCACGTGGTGTGGACGTCAGATTCAGCAATAAGGACATGCCACCCCCCTCCTACTCCATCCGACACAACATGACCCAGAAAATGGCACAGGTTCAGTAATACTTTATAATTTTATTTTATTAATTTTTAAATGATTTTGAAATATTGTTTTTTTTCTTTAAAGATATTTTTCTCATTTACTTTGAGTTGTAAATATATATTTTCCAGTTTATTGAGTTTTTGATTTTACAATAAAAAACATATTTCCGTGGGGCTGTCATTATTATTAATTTTTTTATTTATGTTGTTTTTTATTATTTTAATAATATTTATGTTCGATACAAAATTAATTTTCGGCAATAAATTATTTGTATATTTATATTTTTTAACGAATTAAAAAGATAGATGACAATATTCGTGCATAAAAACGCTTCATCGCCTGAATGGAAATAAAAAGAAAAGAAAAAAGATATAAAAAGAGATAAAAGAGTTTGTAATTGAATGAGTGAAGAGGTTTTTGATAGGTGGATAAATATTGTAAAATAAAAGGAAGATTGGAGAGGAATTTATAATTTGTTAAAAATACATTTATTTGAATTAAATTGATGCATTTTTTATTTATTGGTTTCAAAACCCATACAAATATGAAGATCTAAAAATAAATTCACACATGTAAATTTTCACATAATCAACAAAAATAAATCTACACATAAATACACACAAACATACACACACAAACACACACATCACACACACACACACACACACACACAC
>OX030970.1:2464183-2466683 GCA_943735955.1 Piscicola geometra | reverse complement strand
CACCCCTTCTTCCACCCCATCTAACCATTCCACCACCTCTTCCACCCCATCTAACCATTCCACCACCTCTTCCACCCCATCTAACCATTCCACCACCTCTTCCACTCCATCTACCATTTCACCCCTTCTTCCACCCCATCTAACCATTCCACCACCTCTTCCACCCCATCTAACCATTCCACCACCTCTTCCACCCCATCTAACCATTCCACCACCTCTCTTACCCTATCTAACCATTCCACCACCCCTTCCACCCCATCTAATCACCTTCTCTCTACAACCCACCAGGCGAGGTGGTCAGTGGCACGAGCCAAATGGCACTGCACTACTTCAAGGGATGGTTCCTGGTTGACATGGTGGCCGCCATCCCCTTTGACCTCCTCCTTTTTGGCGCTAACACCGATGAGGTGGGTGCTTGGGTTAGGGAGGAGAGAAAGAGGTTTTTTTTTAGGGTGGGAGGTGTCTTTAGGCGAGCGGGTTGGCTTAGATGGTAAAGTCGTTGGACCTGCAACTTAAAGGTCGCCAGTTCGAATCCCTGCTCAGCCAACTGTGAGCTATCATATACCTAGTGTATATGATGCGGTGTTTCACGACTTATTTCGTGTGAGTGGCGTCTCAGTTGCGTGCCTTGGCGCATTATAAACAGGCATTATTATTTTATTTTATATAGAAGAGATCTTAATATTGGGGGGGGGGGTTGCTTTGGAGAAAGAGAAGGATGTGGTTTTTAGGGGGGGTTTTGAGTGAGAGAGTGATGGGTTGGAATGAAGGAAGGGGTCTCTAAAAGTGTATGTTTAAGGATTTATAATTTAGTGCCTCAAAAACTTAATAATTACACTTCCAACATATCCATTCAAACCCCACCAACGCAGACAACCACGCTGATTGGCCTATTAAAAACAGCACGTCTCTTACGATTGGTCCGCGTGGCTAGGAAACTCGACCGCTACAGCGAGTACGGAGCCGCCGTTCTGCTGTTGCTAATGGCAACCTTCGCGCTGATCGCTCATTGGTTGGCGTGTGTGTGGTACGCCATTGGCAACGCTGAGCGACCAATAGACGATCCGCCCGTTCCACGAATAGGATGGCTCGATGAGTTGGCTGACCAGACAAGGTGAGTGCTGGGCGATGGGTGTTGCGAGAGGATGGGGTGGGTGGGGTTGTAGTATGTGAGTGGTTTGGGGGGCTGTGGGTTTTTTTAAAGGAAATTCACTGAAATTAAATTTGTTCTAAGCCGTTTTGAGTCAGACTGATTGAGGGAGTGATGATGGTGGTGAATAGCTTTAATACTTTTTATAGCAGTTTTAACCACTCTGAACACTATAACTATCGTCCATTTTTAATCATCTTAACCCAACCTTGACCACTAACCAACCATCCCTCAACCATCCTAACCACCATCCTAACATAATCATCTCTCCCCCACCAGCCAACCATACAACGGAAGTCTGGGCGGTCCCTCGATCAAGTCCAAATACATAACTGCCCTCTACTTCACCTTCTCCAGTCTCACCTCCGTCGGCTTTGGTAATGTGGCGCCCAACACGAACTCAGAAAAAGTCTTTTCTATCTGCGTGATGCTCATCGGATGTGAGTTGTTTTGGGGGTGGGTGTTTTTTTTTGAGGCGGGGGGGGGTTTGTTTAGGGCGTTTAGATTGTGGGCGTAGAGGGAAGGTGGGGCGTAGAATTTTTAACCACCAACTCTCGACTAAAGCCAACACTCAGCCATTCAACCCAAACCAACCCACCATCCAATCCTTAACCAACCGCCACATCACCACGCATCTACCATCAAACCACCACTCAACCTCCACACGACCAGCTCTAATGTACGCCAGCATATTCGGCAACGTGAGTGCCATCATACAGCGCCTGTATAGCGGTACTGCCAGGTACCATACCCAGATGCAGAAGGTTATTATTATTATTATTATTATTATTATTATCATAATTATTATTCTTAATTTTATTTATTTTTTTAAACATTTTTTTTATCATTAGTATTCATATTTATTATTCTTATTCTTATCATTATAATCATCTTTCTACTCATTTATTCACTCACCTATCCATTTACTCATTATTTTATCTGTCAATTCATTCATCCACCCATCCACCTATCAATCCATCCATCCATCCTTCATCAATCCATCCATCATTCCTTCATCCACCCATCCATCCATCTATCAATCCGTTCATCCATCCACCTATCAATCCATCCATCCATCCTTTATCCACCCATCCATCCTTCCTTCATCCACCCATCCATATTTTATCAATCCATCCATCCATCCTTCATCCACCCATCCATCCTTCCTTCACCCATCCATCCATCAATCCATCCATCCGCGCAGGTAAAAGAGTTTATCCGCTTTCACCAAATTCCGAATCCCTTGAGGCAACGACTAGAAGAATACTTCCAACACGCTTGGTCCTACACCAATGGCATCGACATGAATCTGGTGGGAGGGGTGGTGGTGGTGGGGCTGGTGGTGGTGGT
>OX030970.1:2404183-2459183 GCA_943735955.1 Piscicola geometra | reverse complement strand
AACGCTTACAACTTCTCTCTCGTTACATTTACATTGTATTACATTCGCTGTAAAGTTACATATTCTTTGTATAGTTTTCAATGTAATTTATGTGTACTTTACATCTTTTGTAAATGAAATTTTATGTAACTTATAACATTTCCAGCGTTACATTTGTATTACTCTTTAATAAGCATCTTTTACACATTTATTTCACATTTTATTGCTCGTAATTATTTAAATTTAATTTATAAAATACTCACTTTTGTATCAAAACATACCTATCCACTTGTTTGACCATTTAATGTATTATTTACTTATTAACTTATTTATTAATCAATTATCCATTCATTCATTTATCCATTTATTTTTTTACTTATTTATTCGATTTTTTTATTTATTTACTTATTTATTCCATTTGTTTATTTATTTACTTGTTTATTAGATTTTTTATATTTTTTTACTTATTTATTAGATTTGTTTATTTATTTACAATGTATTCAAATACTTATCTAACATGTGTCTGCTTAGTCCTCCCGTATGCAATTTCATTTTTTTGAACTCCACAGTAAGGACATGATTTAATGATAATTAGAATTTTAAACATATTAATAGTAATAATTATTATTATTACTATTAATTATTATAAGATCATTAATAAACATTCCATTATGATAATAACAGCAAGAATATTCGCGTCGCCATTACTTTTAAATGCTTCAAATTTCATGAATTTTATAATCTATTGTATCAAGTACTTCATCATTATTATAATAATAATTATTTTCATTTTATTATTTTTTTATTGTTAATGTTATTATTATTATCGCTATTATTGTAATTATTTTTATTATTTTTTTTTTCTTGAACCAGCGCGAGCTACATTTTGAATCTCTCTCACAGACACACCCCGCGTAATCATAATAATAATAATATATTTATTTATTATTTATTTATTATTATTATTTATTTATTATTATTATTTATTTATTATTATTATTCTCTATTATTATTTATTTATTTATTATTATTATTTATTTTTTAATTCTTTAATTTGTAAAAGCCTACGTTTCATGGCCTTGCTATCTTCGGTACATTCCAGTAGTGGTCGTCAGTCCCTCTTCAAGAACAACAACAACTATAATAATAAATAAAAATAATGATGATGACGAAGATGATGATGACGAAGTTGATGATGACGAAGATGATGATGACGAAGATGATGATGATGATAATAATAATGATAATAATAATTATTATTATTATTAAAATAATAATAATAGAAGTGGTTTTTTGTTCCTTTTACTTTACTTTATCCCCTTGAATCAGTATTCGTTTTGTGCGTTTTGTTGCCCATTGTATATACTTCCATACTCCTGATGATGATGATGATGATGATGATGATGATGATGATGATGATGATGATGATGATGAGAAGGAGGATGGTGATGATGATGATGAGAAGGAGGATGAGGATGATGATGATGATGATGATGAGATGGAGGAGGAAGATGATGATGATGAGGATGAGAAGGAGGAGGAGGAGGAGGATGATGATGAGATGGAGGAGGAAGATGATGATGATGATGATGAGAAGAAGGAGGAGGAGGAGGATGATGATGAGATGGAGGAGGAAGATGATGATGATGATGAGGAGGAGGAGGAGGAGGAGGAGGAGGAGGATGATGATGATGACGAGAAGGAGGAGGAGGAGAAGGATGAAGAGGATGATGGTAAAAATAAAATAAAACAATAGTGATAATATTAAAAACTATAATCATTCCATTTTCACGACATTATGTCTATGACGTAATACGTTCTTTTGGTGCATTTCGCAATGGAGTGATCTCGTGAGTTTTTTGTTTGTTTTTTTTCTATATTTTTTCTTTCTACAGTTTTGATTTTTTTTCTCAAATTTTCCAACTCATATTCTATATATTTTGTTTTGTTTTCAGTTTTTCAGTTTTTCTTCTCAATTTTGATAAGCGAGTATTTCTTTTTTAGTTTTTCTTTTGTTTTTTTGATATCCGCTCTTTTTCTCCAATTTCGAACCCGAGTTTGCCTGATCGATTAAGCCCTTTAAGACTATAATCATTCCATTTTATCATTTTGGTAAATTTTATTTAGTTTTTTAGTTTTTTTTTTCTCTTAAAAAATATAATTATAATTTTTTAAATTTTTATTCACGCGTTTTATATTATATTTAAGCTTTTCTATTATGTATATTTCACCTTCGAATAGATTTTTAAGACGACACAAACACATGTTTGTTTTGTGTGTTTTTATGTGTTGATATATCTTCTTTGTGTAGGCTCGTTTTTATGTTCATTCGTATGTTTATGTGTTTGTCTATATGTGTGTATTTATGCGTGAGTTTGTTTGTCTGTTTATGTGTTTTCATGTTTGTTTATGTGTTTTCATGTTTGTTTATGTGTTTTCATGTTTGTTTATGTGTTTTCATGTATGTTTATGTGTTTTCATGTTTGTTTTCATGTGTGTTTATGTGCGCTTTCTTAATTTTGCTCATCCATCGCCTTACTTTCAGTTGGTCGTTTCTGAGTTTTGCACCGACTTTGCATTCTTTTATACAAATATTTTATTTAATTATCATTATTATTAATATATTATAATTTTAAATTACTTTTTTGTTGATTATTCTTTTTTTCAACTTTCTTTTGAATACTGTGGGAAAAGCTCTTGTTTTTAATTTAACTTTTTGTTTTGCAAAGATTTATTGAATTATTGCATTATCCCTAAAAGAATAAAACTTTTTATTATTTGTCTTTTTTTAATTATTCCTTATTTTTGTTATTTATTGTATCACTATCAGCACCACCACTTTATGCATTTAACTACACGTCATCACAAAATACAAAATAAGCAACCTTTGCTTATCACTGTAGTTATGATAATGATGATTAGGAAGCTGATGTTGATGATGATGATGGAGATGATGATGATGATGGTGAGGAGGAGGATGGTGATGATAATGACGATGATACAATGATGATGATGATGTTTATAGTCATGCTGATGCTGATGTTTTTGTTTTCTTCTATATAGGTCATTCTTTATTCATTACATGGATGGTGATGATAGTAGTAATGATAATCATAGTAATCATAATGATAATAATTATAAATAATTAATATATTTAATTGCTGATTATTAAGTGAAATACTGATGGTTTGCATAATTGAACCAACTAAACCAGCACAAGCAATCCAAATGTACTAAGTAAATCCCGTCGTTTAAGAACTGGCTGCTATTCCTAAATCATGCAATTTGTCTTCACTAGCTTTCTTTTAGTTTATCCATCATTGTTTACACACTATGATGTCATTCTTCTACGTCATCATCATCATCATAACCATCATCATCATCATAACCACTCTCAGTGACGTAATCACATTTCGTCTATATCATAATCATAGTAATACTCTGGCGTCAATTATGAATCGATGATGTTTATTTTTTTAACTTAATAATTATTTTAAATATTTATTATTCGTTCTATGTTTTCATTTAATTGTTTGTCTATGGAGCTTTATAATGGTCTACTATGATGCAGTTGGAAAAACTTTATCGAATTCCATTTTAATCTCTTTTACCTTACTATTTGTATTCTTTGGTTTTTGTATTTGCATCAATTTTTTGTACTTTTTGTATTTTCATTTGAATTTACTTGCAATCATTTCTTTGCTAAGGACTAACACTTATACAATAAGTTATACTATGTATCGATAATACAAACAATACTAACTAGAGCTTGCATGCTCCTGTAAGTCTGCTAATATGTCTGCTTATACTGCTAATAATACTGCTTCTACTACTACTACTACTACTACTACTACTACTACTACTACTACTACTACTACTACTACTACTACTACTACTACTACTACTACTACTACTACTACTACTACTACTACTACTACTACTACTACTACTACTACTACTACTACTACTACTACTAATACTATTAAAACATCGACATCAACTTCATTTATTTATGCACTTACAATCGCCATTAAGCGCTTTTCAAAACATTTACCACATCTTCTGATTTTAAATATCAAAACTTCACCACTCCATATTAATGAAGGCCATTTTGAATTATTATTGGGGGGGGGGGGGCTTAAAAGAAATTGAAAGAATTAGTATAGAAGGTTCTAAATAGCGGGGTGAAAAAATATGATTTATCTTAGTTGAACGAAGAAAATAAGTTATTAAATCGAAATTGAGTTTTCAAACGAATTTACCTGAGAAAAGTCAAGCTAAAAGAAGTATTTTCAAAAATCTTTAAACAGGTTTGAAAGAAAATGTATGAAATATAAATTTATAAGTTTAGTAGTCATAAATATTGTTTATAAATGTTCAAAAATATGTATTTAAAAAATTAATTAGGCGCTGCAACATTCAAGATTTGTTGATACCAGAAAAAGTTTAGTGTCTTCCTTTTTGTAGTTTTGCAAGATGTCAGTCGAGTAAGTGCATTAATCCGCTCAATCTTATTTTTATAGAATTAATTTGAATTTAAAATAACATTCATTCTCATCTCAGATGTTCAATTAATTTTCTTTTTGTATTTTTTAGCAAGAAAATCCCGTCTCTGCCCGAGACCCTAGCCAAGAAGAAGGCTTTGGCTCGAAACCTGAAACTCGTCGCTCTCAAAACCAAGTACAATGCCAAGAAGGTTTGAAAACTTTAAATTTTTTATATATAATTTCATTGGTAAATGAAGGCTTACTATATCACATAAATTAGACGTGCTTATTGATATTATCGCCATATTAAAAGTTAGAGAATAAATTGTGCAACTTCGTACGTGAAATAGACTATATCATAAAGAATATAAGCCAGAAAATATATCCTTACGTTTCAAATCCCAATTAAAGCACCAATTCCAACAAACAGAAGCGATCGGCGAAACGTGTGCTGTACTTCAAGAAGGCAGAGAAGTACGCCAAGGAGTACAAGAAGGAGGAGAAGAGGTTGATCGCCTCGCACAGACAGGCACGCGCCACTGGCAACTTCTACGTGCCGCCTGAGCCCAAGCTGGCCTTCGTCATCAGGATCAGAGGGTGAGTGGTTGGTTGTTGCAGGGGGGAGAGGTTGTAGAGAGAGTGATTGGCTTGTTGGAGGGGGCTCTAGAAAGAGCTGAGTGCTGTTGGGAGGAGGTTGCAGAGAGTAGTTGGCAATATAAGTTATCTTGATCAGTGTTTTTGATAATTTTTTCGCTTCAGTATTGAGAATTATTTGTCTGTGTATCGAATCCTATTAAAATATAAATATCCACAATTAGTGTGTCATAAGTTAAAGTTGTACAATTTTTCTAAACTTATTAAGTCTAAAAAAAAGTTGGCTATGTCAAATTATCACCACCAAAATACTCCTTGTACTTTTCCCTAGTATCAATGGTTTGCACCCGAAGCCACGAAAGATCCTCCAACTGTTGCGTCTGCGTCAGATCAACAACGGCGTCTTCATCAAGCTCAACAAGGCCACCATCAACATGCTGCGAGTCGTCGAGCCCTACATTACTTGGGGGTTCGTTTGTGTGTGTGTGTGTGTGTGTGTGTGTGTGTGGATGGATGGATGGATGGGGTGGTGATGCTGTGTTAATGCCTATATGAGAGGTTATAGTTGGTTGCTTGTTAGAGTACTTTCTTTAATTTTCGGGAAAAAAACTATATAAATATATTTTCTTGATTTGTTTGTTTGAAAACTTTCGAAGTTCTACACTAATCACCATTACATCCACTCCATAACATAACACTCCCCTGCTCTCCCTCACCTCCACAGCTACCCCAACCTGAAGAGTGTCAAGCACCTGATCTACAAGCGAGGCTTTGGCAAGGTGAATGGATGCAGGACTGCCCTCACCAGCAACGAGATCATCGAAAAGAAACTCGGTTTGTTTGGTTGGGTTCGATTTTGTGTTTTTAAAATGTTTTTTGTTTTGTGGTGGTGAATGTTTCTAATTTGTGCTGCAATTTTTCCAATAGGATTTTCATTTTTTGTATTTTATACTTTCCACAACTTTTTAAACCACCACATTCATCAAATCTATCTTCCCCTCCAAGCACACCATCACTCCACCACCAACCCATCAATCCATTCTCTTCCCACCACCACATCCACCATCCAATCCATCGTCTCAATCACAGGCAAGCGCGGCATCATCTGCATGGAGGACCTCATCCACGAGATCTTCACGGTCGGCAAGTCCTTCAAGTTCGCCTCCAACTTCCTGTGGCACTTCAAGCTGAACACGCCGAACGGAGGCTGGAACAAGAAGTCGAACCACTTTGTCGACGGCGGAGACTTTGGCTGTCGTGAGGAGAAGATCAACGTCCTTCTCAGGCGTATGGTCTAGACGTGGTGGTGGTGATGATGACGGTGGAGGGATTCTGTGGGCATGATGATGATGAGGAGGATTGGACATTGAATTCTCTGTGTCTGGATTGAAAAGTCAATAAATCCACTTAAAATCTTCATTTCTTATCAAATATTCTAAAATACGAGACTTATTTAATGTACGTGAGTCAAAAGTATTAGAAATATCTGGAGTTAGAATTGATAAACAAATCATAAAAAGTTGAAAATAAGTTTTTAAAGAACTTATTGAGATGCTGTTAGGACCCCTAAAGCATAGAAAATAATTATAAAGGTTGAATAACTACTCATTAAAATTATTCTTAGTTTTATTGTGAAAAACAACTTTTTTTTAAATAAGCATATAAATTTATTATTTTAAACAAACAATTAAAAGTCTTATTTTGAGTTTTTCAAAATAATAGTAAGAGACGAAAATAATAAGTTATTATTATTATGAAAAAATTAAAATGTCTTGTAAACTTTTTTGTTCAAAATAAAAATAACTTATTATTATTATTATTATTTATTATTATTGTAAAACAACAACTTTGAGCACAATTGTAATGTTGTTTAAAATAAAAATAAATAACAAGAATAATAATAAAAATTTATTATTATTTTGAACAACAATCTTTTGGAGACATTTTGAGTTGTACAAAATAATACATGTTTTTATTTTAATTTTTTTGAATTTATATTGAGTACTTTCAATAAATGTTGAACTTGTTGCAATAATTGTAAGTTTAGTATGAAAATTGAGAGTTTGTATAAGTTTATTTGTCACTTCGTTTTTGTATAAGTTTGAATATTATGCATCTAAACATCAAGAATAAAGTCTTTAACAGTCAATGTAATACCGATTTTTTTCGATTTGATAAATATAATACAAAAGAAAATTTAAAAAATCGTATGAACAAGAATGTATATAGATGACTATTGAAAGCATAGCTTTTAACGATACCCTGGAAGACTACCACCACTATTTTGAATGGATAAAGCAGCACCACACTCCACAACCACCACACATAGAGCCCCTTTTCATAAATGAAACTACAAAAAGCGTCACAACTACAATATAGTTACTTTACCACCAAAAGAGCAAGGACTATTTGAACAGCACAAACACTTAACATAAGCACTTAACCACCAGTACCACTTCACCACCATAACAGCCACTACAACCACCATTCCCATATCACCACTACTACCACCATTACCACCTCTCCACAACCACCATTACCACCACCCCACAACTACAATAGCCAACCACAACCACCACTATAACCAGAAAATCCACCACCACAACCACCTCATTGCAATGCCAAACCCAACTTCACGTACGCACAAACTTTGCCCACAAAGTCATTCACGGGCACCTCTTTCAACTTTTCAATATAATCTTCTGGCAACTTGTGGTTCTGAGCCCCTCTCACAATAACGTCCATGTAGTAGCGGGAAGGAAGGAGAATCGTGCCTGACTTTTCCACTAGACTGTAGCTTCTGCATTGTAGCTACATGGTGGTAGTGGTGGTTAGAAGGGAAGTAGTGGTGGAAGAGTAGTGATAGTGTGTAAATGGTGGTAGTGGTGGTTAGAAGGGATGTAGTGGTGGAAGAGAAGTGATAGTGTGTAAATGGACCACACATTGAAAGGCGCTGGCATAAACTAAGATTAAAAAGTAATTGAAAGGTTATATACGTAGAAAAAGTGAAATTATAAAATAATATGATTAAAAATTAACTTTAAGAGATTTGTACGTACTTTTTCTGAAGAGGGCGTCTCGACTGTGACATCAATGGCCTCGTAAACTCCCTTTGCGACGGCCTCTTGCAGATCCAGACGTTCAATTCCACGAGCGTCTGTCGCCCAAACTACGCCCCACACGTGAGCCCCCTCCTCTGCCACAATATCTGCTGCCCCACCACGCCATACTGTGTCAGGCTTGTCGAATGTCAGCTTGTAGTTGTTGAGTTTCGCAATGCTTTTGAAGTGGAATTTGCAGTCATTGTCAAGCTGTATTCGTTCTCTTAGCAGGTTACTGCCGTATGCAAAGTATAAAATTTCTTCCGCAGACATCTTAAAGCTGTTAGAACTTTAAGAAGTTTAAAGCCGGTGGTTTAAAGTTTTATACGTGGTCGAAGAGGACCTTAGAAAAAGTAAGCGCTTCATTAAACATATTTTAAATATAAAAATTAATTTCAAATTTCTTTCTTTAGAATTAAAAATAAATTTAATAAATTGAAAATTATTTAAATACCGTAGAAAAAAATGTCAAAAATCAGAAATAAGCGTAACTTTGAAGATATTTGAAGGCTGCAAATGAAAATTTTGTGACTTTTCCATAAGAACTTCCAATATGAATGTATTAAAGTATTGATTAAATGTGTCAGCAAAATTAATTTTTTATATTCGAAAATGATGAAAAGTAATATGGAAAATCTTTCTAAATAACTTATAAAAATTAATCAGTTATCTCAGTTACTCAAAAAAGCCCTATAAAAGCCCAATAGAAAACTTAATATGAAAATAATACAAGTGTCTAAACACCAAAAACAGACTTTCTGGATAAATCTTCCGTTATCTAGCAGCATTTTTAGGCTCCTTTGAAATGAAATTTTTAAATATTTAAGTCTGCAACGAAACTACGATTGAACCAGATCTAAGAGTGAAGACTTTAAACTGAAATTTTTTTATCGTTTCATTGTAAAATTATAACCATAAAATACTACGTAATTGAATAAAATAGAGAAGTAACTAATTAATTATTAAATGAGTAATTAATTAATTGGATAATAGGGAAGAACGATCAAAGATACAATGATTCAAAACAAAAGTAACACTACCACAGTTCCAAAGCTCAAAACCAAGAAATTGAAATTCCACAATAGAACAAAAGTTTGTATAAAAGTGGTAAGACAGCGGATTCCACTGATAGGATGATGATTATGGTAGTGGTGGTGGTGATGATGATGACGATGGTGGTGATGGTGACGATGATGGTGGTGATGGTGACGATGAAGACGTATTTAATAAAGCAAGCTTCTAAGGCACTCAATGAGTGGAAGAAACAACATTGATGATGATGATGATAATGATGATCATGATGATGATAATGATGATCATGATGATGATAATGATAACGATGCTGGTGGTATAAAAGTGATTAGAAGAACATTTAAAACAAACAATTTGAAAAGAAGACCGCATGCGTTAATGAAAAATAGACATTTATTTGATTGTTCCTGTAGACACATACCCACACTCCATGCAAAACAACTACAAGTTGACATCAAAGTTTTAGCATGATTTCAAAAGACGCGATAATTTTCAAAAAAGCACGACTTGCCATTAAAAATGTCGAGTCATCAGTAAATGTTTAAGCCTTTGGAAATCATAAAAAACCTTTGATGCACCATTGAATCAGCGTTATAGATTATAAAAATATGGGAGTTTAATATTTCAAAGGCGCTAAAAGAAAATATATTTAAACTATAAAAAAATGTATTATCGTTGTAAGATATGTTTAAATTTTAAACTTTAAAAGCTATAATAAAGGCAACAAAAAGATGCAAGAAATAAAGTGCCACAGAACCACCATTATTTTTAATTATATATTTAATATCATGATTATTATTATTATTAGAACTACTGACATGAAAGCATGCTTGAAATAGAGAAGACACGTGTGGAAATAAACAGTGAAGGCGTTCAGGAGATAAGAGAATTTCAATTAGCATTTGTATCCCTCCCCTCTCTTTATATCACCCTTGTCCCTATTACTCTTAGTCTTATCATTACTATTCTTTAACATTCTCATTATCTCTATTCTTTTATCTTTGTTATTATTATTATTATTAGTTCTATTGTTATCATTTTCCTTTTATATATGGTTTTCAGCCTCGTCTTATTATTTATTTTTATTCTCCTTTTTATTATTGCTGTTGTTTTGACTTGAATTTGTTGATGATGAAGGAATTGACGATGATGATAATGATGATAAAGATGATGATGGTGATGATCATTATTATCATTATAAGCTTCCAAACTATGAAGTTAATCATTAAAGAAATTAAAAAGTTAATCATTCACTTTCAAATGGGAAGACACGCTGAAGATGGAGGCTATAAAGGAATTCATTAAAATAGTATTGGAAATATTTTGAAAATATAATCGAAATATAATAAACATATGATAAAGATATCGTAAAAAAATAAAAAAAACTCTAAACATATTATTAGCATATCATTAACATATTGATCTTATCAATTAATACCATTATTTATAATCAGTGATGATGATGTATTGATTAGTATTTATTTCTCAGACACCCTGATATTTTGTTCAGACATTTAAGTCGCCATTTATAATTGAATAATAAAAATAAAAAAATGATAAATCAATAAAATAATAATAAAATCAAAAACAAAAAATAACAACACACACATAACCAACAAATACATACACATAAAAAACACACAAAAACACATGAAGGCTTGTGTGAAAATAATTCTGTATAGAGAAAGTCGGAGATTGAAAAGTGTGATATAAAGCAGCCTGATGATGATTCTCATTTATATAGCGAGCACTTTATAGGATATAAAAAACATAGATGGAAGGCGCCAATTCTATATCGATTTATATCCGACTGCGTGTCTTTATGTATGACAATGTGAATGTTATCATCACTTAATTGGTGTGTTAATAAGTTTAGCGGATAATTATCCCATTAAAAAGTCATCAGAAAAAGCTTATTTATTGAGGTGTGATATAATACATATAAAATTAAGCGGAATATCTTATAGATTATAAGCAATAAATATAAATTATTTTTATATTTGATGGAACTGCGAATATCTGAACAATAGGGTTGTATCAATTACCGCTATATACATAATTAAATTGACCGATAAAACTTTTAATTAAAATAAATTAAAAATAGGTCATTAAATTATGCAATAGCTTATAGAGCACGCAGCAAGCTCTTACAAATCAAAGAAGACAAGCATAGTGCCCCTAGTCACTGACCAATCATCGGTTCTTTCTGCCTCACATGCCCTCCCCATTTGAACCTTAGCCACTGCCCTCTCACCATGCCATCACACTCCATCATTAAAAACTCTTCGAGCCAATGACAAGCTCACTCACCAATCACCACCACCAAAACCAACTACACCACCCTCATTCTTTCCCGAACCCACATCATCATCATTCACTCGATCGGCAATCAACCACACCCCAACACCGCAAGCAACCACCATATTACACCACACCATCAACCACACCAAACCCCCCTAGCACTAAGTCCCAACTCCCAAAGCATCACTCCCACCCCACAAAACCCCCACCCAACACCCAACACAAAACCCACCCAAAACCCAACACAAAAGCCACCCAACACACACCCACAAACTCAAGCGAAGAACTCATCCTGCTCGACGGGCGCCTTGGTGTAGACGATGTTCTTGCTCTTCTGGTTCTCGTCCAGGGCGTACGAGCCCTCATCCTTCTTGCGCATGCGATACACCACGAACATGGAGCAGAGGAGGAGGAGGAGGAGGAAGAGGATGATGCCGCCGATCATTACTGCGTTGGTTGTTTGGCGGTGGTGGTGGGGAGGGTTGTGATGGGAAGGTTGTGTTGTGGTGGGAGGTATTGTGGTGGGAGAAGAGTTTGGTGGTGTTGTGGGAAGAAAGGGGGTTTTGATGCATGCTGTGGTGATAACGTAGGTAGAAATCGGTTTCATTGAGAGAAAAATATCCTATAATTTTAATTAAGCAATAATTACTTAATTGATCGATTATAAATACTAATTGTGATTAATTGAGTCATTAAATAATTGTGAAATTGGAATGCTGTTAGTGTCAGATGATGCCTTACTTAATGCTACTGGTGCCATTATCAGGAAGTTATCAGTATTTTGTAAATATTATTTATACTTTATTTATATTATTAATATAACTATTTATTATTATTACATTATTTTTCAATTATAATCATTATTTATACTTTATTTATATTATTAATATAACTATTTATTATTATTAAATTATTTTTCAATTATAATCATTATTTATACTTTATTTATATTATTAATATAACTATTTATTATTATTAAATTATTTTTCAATTATAATCATTATTTATACTTTATTTATATTATTAATATAACTATTTATTATTATTAAATTATTTTTCAATTATAATCATTATTTATACTTTATTTATATTATTAATATAACTATTTATTATTATTAAATTATTTTTTCAATTATAATCGTTATTTTATATTTTTTTAATAATTTTATCTATATTATTATTATTATTATCAGTCAATTCATTTAAAGAAAGCTCCACTATAAAGCTTTGAAATTTGAGATGGATATGTGTGTTTTCAGATGTTTAAATGATTTTATGTGTGTGTGTGTGTCTGAAAGTGTGTTTGTACCAGTAGCAAAGACTAATTGAAGGAGGAGTGATTTAGATGAAGATAATGAGAGGAATGGATGGTTGCTGTTGGTGCAAAATCAAAGTACAATTTAAAACAAGGTTAACTAATATATGTATATATTGAAATAAATACACTTCACAACAATAATACAAAATCTCAACGAAAAAAAATAAAAAACATCAACAAAACAACAAAAATAACAGCAGAAACAACATTAACAACAACAACAACTCACAGGCCAGGAAGGCAGGGTGAAGAATGGAGAAAGTGTTGCTTTCATAGTTTCTGTGGAAGTTGGATTCTGTTTTTCCAATGTTGTTGTTGTTGTTGTGGTGGTTGTTGTTGTCACCAACATCTATGCTGTGGACGTTGTTCTTGTTGTTTAGAACATCAATGCCAATATTGTCATCGATGTCAAGGGTGTTGAAATCGTTGTTGTTGTTGTGTTTGTTGTTGTTTTGTTTGTTGTTGTTGTTGATGATGACGTGATCCAAGTCATTTCTGTCATCTTTATCAATTGGTTTGATGTCATCTTCTGAAAGGATTAAAAAGTTATGAGATCGATTCATTAATAAATAACAAAAACAACAATACGTTACCACTGCAAGCTTTTGATAACTAAGTTCTACCATCTTGATAAACGCTTTGTACTTCTATCCTCAACATCATCATCATCATAAACTTATTTATCCTAAATAAATTAAACTTTAGATATATAATAATAATAGTTTGATATGTAGTTTATTATTATGAACTTATAAAACATTAATCTACAATTAAACTACAATTCTTATTATTCATTTAATTAAATTTTTTTCAACAAATAATAATAATAATAATAAATATATATAAACAAATAAATTTAAATATAAATTAAAAAACAGAACTACTACTTGAGAATAAAGCAGTCAACTTATCCTTTCAATGGATCAAAGTAAACATACAATCAATCAGATCAAAGTCTGCAAAACCACACACACACACAAACACACACATGCACACACACACAAACGCAGACAAACCATCATCTGGAACAGAATCATTTCCAGAATCTTCAAATTCATCATAATCTGTAAATAAAGAAGAAAAAAAAAGTTCTACCACTACTACTGCTGCTGTTGCTACTACTACTACTACTACTACTACTACTACTAATAATAATAATAATAACAATAATTCTATAATTTTTAATACTCACCAATAATTCTACTACCACAACTACTGCTACTGCTTTTACTACTATAACTACTAAACTTGTACTACTACTAATAATAATAATATTAATAATAATTCTATAATTTGTAATACTTACCAATATAATCATCATAGTTCTTGTCATGGTTTTCCCCATTATCATCATAGAAACCTTCACCATCTTCCTCATCCTCCTCCTCATCATCCTCATATCCTTGATAGACACCACTATCTTCATAGTTATCCGTTAATGTTGGATCTTCGGATAGCTAATGATGGAAAAAAGATGGTTTATGATGAAGATGATGAGTTATGTTGTAGTGAGTTATGGTGTAGTAAATGACCATTGTGGTTTTTAGAAGGGAATACTGAGGCTTCATGAAAGAACAAAAATATTTGTAATATTCCCAGTACGGAAAGATGATAAACGATTATATGAAAAACATCTCATTAAGGTTTAAAATGAGAATAATTATTTTTTAATATCTATAAAAAAATTCTTTCACATGGCCGCTAGTTTACAATTTTCGGATTGTTAACCTATTTACAAAGTTGACTTTTATAAAACCACTTTAATATCGGTTAAAAAATTATTATCAAATTCTTTAAAGAGAAAGTTTACATCACAAAAAAAGAAGTTAGCGAACTGCCTGGGGCTGGAGATTTTGTTCCGAGCTGACAAAATGGACGGAAAGAACAAATCCAAACAAAACAATTATTTGATACTTTAAAGAACTCATGTCTTTAAAAACTTTTAAAAATATTTAAGCTTTAAACTAATTTCTCTCAAAAAAACATATACGACCGCAAAATAACTCGAGTCGGAGGTAATATAAGTTTGGTAATTTGCATAATTAATGCAAGCGCTTAACTAATTGGGTATTTAAAAAACAAATAACAATTAATGTCGCATGATAATTATAAAAGTATTTAAAAGGTTCGACATTCGTGCTTATTTTAATTCATTTATCTAAAAAAATTAAAATTTTGCCTATTTTAAACATTTTAAATCATGGAAGAAATGTAGTTTCTTTAAAATCATTCGTTCTAACTCTAAAAAAACAATTACTTTCCTAACTCAACATGAGCCTGTTAGTCTACTAATGCAGCAATTTCTTAAAACTTATGTATTAATTGTCATAATTATGCTCTAGGCATTTAGTTCATGTTTGATGCAGCATTCTTGTGACCTCATTTATTAAATGTTTAGACACGATAAATGGGTTATGAGTGAAAGGCTTGTGATATAATTAAATACTCTGTAGATTTTTAGGTGTAGAATTAGCATGAAACTACTATATGATGCTTTTAATAGCCTTTGTATTTGTGTGCATCTGATGAGTGTTCAAAGAGGATAAAGAAATTAGGTGTGACGTCAGAAATTCTCACGTCTCTTTGTCATTGATGTCATCGTGCGAGTTCCTGAAAGAATTGAATGACATTTTTTAGTCCATCCTAGAAGAACATTTATTCTAGAGTGAACTAGGGAAAGTTCCTATTAACTGCATTGATAAACAACATTATTATACACTTTTTGGCAAATTAAATTTGAAGGTTTCTTGATAAATGTTTTTTTCTCTTATCATTGATGATGATCCTAGGTTCAAGTGCAACCAATGACTTAGTAACTCTACGACCATTCGTCAAAGTGGTCTATAGCCCGTTCGGGTTATAAGCTATTTTGACAATAATTATTATTTGAAAAGCTAAATTAAAAAAATATTATCTTTGTGAGATTCCCTAGTGTTATTTAAATGTTTATATATATTTTGCAACAACAATGCATTCTGGTTTGTTAGTGCTCATACAAACGTTGCCAAGAACAAAAAAAGAATTTAAATAAAGAAAAAGCAACATTTACAAGCACATCATCAAGAGACTTTTATGCAACTCATATTGTCGTTTCAAGAATGAAAGCAACTTGGTTGATTGCAAACTAAACTGAAATAGAATAAGAGAACGAACTAAAGAGTGGAACTAATGGGTCCTATAAGAGCTGAAGAATCAGCAGAATGCCCGTGATCTTTATGATGAAAACTTTTTCAAGTTATGACAATCTGGAACCTGGAAACAGCTAGCAAAACTGTTAAAAATGACTAAAGCCTAAATTTAAAAATTTGTTTAGATTTATTTTCTTTAGAAAAAACCAGTTATCTTTATCTTTGAACCATTTTTATTCAGTCATGTAGTATGGATGTTTTGACATCAAAGGCATATCTAAAATGCCGAGTGTGTCTAAAATATAAAAAAAAATTAAATTTGAGAAATTTGCCACGAAAAAAAATGGCAATACAAAAAGAATTATTTTTTACTCAATTAGAAGACCCAATTTCAGATTTTTTAGATTCCTAAATGCTTTTCATCTGCTTGGCATCTACTAATTGGTAGTGACGAAGATCTTATGTTGATGATCGTGGGCGGCGATCCTGGGGCCCGGATTTAATGTGGACCTCCCTTCCACTTTTTTCAATAAAAACATTTTTGAACTCATGGCATAAAAAAGAATGTTTACATAGTAATACATCGTGAGATTGTGTAGTTATAGTTAAAGCTGTCTTTAACAAAACTATTCATTGCTTACTTAAATATTCGTATCAAAAAAGAATTTTAAAAATGTTTTCTAAGTAGAGGGAAAAGGGGTCCGGACCCCCATGATCATCCATGCTAGGTCGGACCCCCCCAAGATTTGCAGCAGATAATGATGATGATGAGGATCCCTTCTAACAATGGAGTGATGAGTGCTGTTGAAATAGGCATAGTGAGTTGTAATAGAGTTCTCGTACGCAAATGGTGGACTTTTGCATTTTTAGAATTTGAATGTTATATCGATCGGAGATGTAGGATCAAAGTTTAAAGTTATATAAAATGTTATACATTCTTTTTCTAAATTGTATTAAATGTATAAAATTGAAAAATCGTTATTTATAAAAAAATTCATTCGTTTCAAATAATGCTTTTTCTCGATTTTTACTGAATGAGGAACTTGAAAATGCCTCTGGTTTACACTTTAAAAAAAAAAACCATTATTATATTATTTTTGAACGTGTTTTATTCTGAAAAGTTTATCAAAATTTCAATAAATTTGATGTATTGATTCCTGCATACATATATGTAATTATAATTATGTATATATGTGAATAAATAGGAAGATAATTCATTTTTCTGAATAATTTTTTATAGTAAACGTTAATCTTAGTATTTTCAAAATAATTTTTGAGTTATTTAATCATTAAAAAAAACATATCTTTAGTTGAGCGTTGCAAATTAGAGAAAACAGATATTTGTTAAAAGGCAAAATGTTTCTGTTTTTTGTTGAATTATAATTAAATTGAAAACAGAGTAAAAACCGCTTAAGAAAGTCTTATAAACTAAAAAATTAGAAAATTAAAGAAACCGCGTTCAATTTTTTGTATTTTAAAGATTAATACGAACAATTAAATGGAGATTCGGCACGGTTCAAAAACAGAATAGTTTTGTCATTTAATTAAGTTAATTTTACCAAGATAGACTGGCGTTAAATTATTTTTTGTTGCTTACAAATGGCTCAGAGCTATGCTACACCATGGCGGGCCGATAACCAACCATTCACTGCAATGCCCCAGGTGAGACTTAAGTTAAGACTCTTAACTAAAAAGTCATAAGTTATGCTTTCCTTAGGTGTTTTCAAGAATTAAATAAATAATTAAATTACATTTCTATAGCGTTAAAAAGTGTTTTATTATTGATTAAACCATAAAGTTCTTTGTAAATGCAAATTTTAATCGTGGCCTTGAATTGATTTGTGTACATGTGTATATAAAAATTATTTTTTTCTTAAAAGTACATTTTTTCAATAATGAAAAAATGAATTTTTAATTTTTAATATTATTTTATCCATGGCATATCTATATATAACATAAAACAAATGGATTACAGTGTAATTATTCCACTAATGTATTTAATTTCATCAATAAAAATTAATCAGAAGTGGTCACAGCCAAGGACGGAGGGTTCCAGGCGTTCAGAAGAGCACAGCTACTCTGACAACAGCTCCAATAGTTTTGTGCAGCAGGTGGAGATGGGAGTTGGGTTAGGGTTAGATGGGGAGATGTTGTGTGTGGATGTGATAATGGGAAAAGGATGAAGATGGTGGTGGGGAAGGATAGGGAAGATGGTGTATTGAAATTGAGATTTTCAACTCATGAATCAAATACTTCATTTGAAAATTCATTTGAAATAGATTATAGAATTCAATGTTACAATTAAAAAGGCAACTAGTCATCTCTTATAATGATGATGATCCTTTATTATCCAATAATTAATTATTTAATATAATCATCACACATCATCATCATTATCCTCCAACATGATACAGGGCTCATTCGAGTCAAACTGCAGTCAAAACTCGTCAAACTTTTCTCTCGAGGAGGACTCGGAATTGGTGAGGAGGAATGCAGAGAAACTTGCCATGACCATGCTGGAACGTGCACGGGTGGGTGAATGAGGGTGGAGGGGGGGTTGATGAGGGTTGGATGGTAGTGGAAAAGGAAATAGATGGTGGTTGCGTGGTGGTGGGAAAGGAAAAAGATGGTGGTTGCGTGGTGGTGGAAAAGGAAAGAGATGGTGGTTGCGTGGTGGTGGATGGTTGTTGTAGAGAAGATGGTGGGTGGTGGTGAAAAAAAGGGGGTAGGGTAGATGGTCTGGGTAATGGTGGGTAGGTGGTTGTAGTGGTGAAGAAGGGGGTGATGGTGACTGGTGGGAAGGAAGAAGGAGATGATATAGAGATAGTGGTGTTTTTAAATAGGTTCTAAAACTATGTGGGTTGAGCCACTTTAAATATAGTGTTTGATTTTTTAATATTTGGGGTTTTTAGGTAAACAATAATTTCATATTACCCTGTGATGGATAGATGGGATAATTTATCAAGGGATAAATAACTAGAAAAGAACAACTAGCAATTCTTTGTAAATGTTAAATGGTTCAATAAGTTGATGATAACAAGTTGTTATTCATCAGCCCATTCATGCATCCACCCATTCATTCTATTATTCAATAATTCATCTAACTGCTTCAGCACCTCCCTATCTTAATCATCCAATTGTGCATTCATCTATCTTTAAACAAAGCATACAACCATCCATTTAGTCATGCATCAATTTAATCATTCATTTATTCTTCCAACCATCTGTTCATCAATGTATTAATCTATTCATTCAATGCCTAATTCCCAATCCATTCGTTCAACAATTTTTTATTTGTCTTTCAACTGTTCATTTATCTATCTATTAAACTAATCATTTACTCATTCATCTAATTTAAATCATACGTTTTTATTTGAAGCATCTATCTATCCATTCATTTATTTATTTAATAAGAAATTTGTTTATTTAGTAAGCTATTTATTTATTTAATAAGCTATTTATTTATTTAATAAGAAATTTATTAATTTAATAATTAATTAATTAATTTAATAATTAATTAATTAATTTAATAATTAATTAATTTATTTAATAAACTATTTTTTTATTTAATAAGCTATTTATTTATTTAATAAGCTATTTATTTATTCAATAAGCTATTTATTTACTCTATCACTTATTTATTCACCAATTACTTCATCCATCTATTCATCCAACTATCCATTAAACTATTTTCATTCATTCATCCGACTATTTATTCTACTTTCCTACAATAATTCATCAAGACGTATAGTCATCGTCATCGTCATCATTATCATCATCGTCATCATTATCATCATCGTCATCATTATCATCATCGTCATCATCATCGTCATCATCATCATCATCGTCATCGTCATCATCATCATAATAATAATCATCATTATTTTATAACATACATTAACCGCCTTCATAAGTTGTAGCCTAGTCAGGTGGTTATTGATTTTGTAGCTGTTTGTTAATGTTGTTTATTACTCATCCAATCATTTCTAAACACGTCACGTATGCTCTAGAATCTTTGTCATAATCGTCATCATTATTACATTCGTCATCTTGATAAACATTTTCATTGTCATCGTCAAACGTCATAATCAAATCATCATCATTCTCATCATCATCACTGCCCTCTTCTTCTTCATCATCATCATCATTTTCAGTTTTTTTCTCCGGATCAAATCTGAACTTAAACTTTTCGTCCCAAAAATTATTTTATTATTGACAAAGTAGTTTTAAACTTTTGAAGGAAAATCAATATTTGTAGCAATAAAATTGTACTTATATCATCATCATCATAATCATCATCATCATCATGATCGTCATCATTATTATCATCACCACTATCTTCATCATTGTCGCCATCTTTATCATGATCGTCATCATCTTCACCATCACCACCATCATCATCTCATCCTCCTACTTGTAAGGCCATTTCAATCAATATACGCATAAGATTTCTTGCCATTACAAATATCACTTACCTCTACGTCAGTATCTCTTGCATTTTCTTCTTAGTTATTACATCTCGAAAGAGGTTAGCAGAATGATCTTAAAGATCTGTTGTGCTCTTGCTCACAAAAATATTGATTTCATCTTTGATAAGCGGCCTATATAATCATAAAAGTACAATAATACTACTAATAATAATAAAAACAATAATAATAATAACAATAATAATAATAAGGAATATAATAATAGTACTAACAATATGTTGTTACAAGGGGTTAGTGAACGTCTCAATGACACTGTGCCACCAGGACAAAAGCCATGGAGCGTGACATGGTATCTTTTGAAATGGTATCATCTCAAGGAGATGAAGAAAACCTCTTATTTTGATGCGGGAAAATGATGGGATGAGAATAATATTTTTATTGGATTTAATTGTGTGCAAAAACCTCTACTTGAAGCTAATCTATTGAATAGTCATTTAAAAGCATTCCACTCTGATTCACCTCATAGCTCTTCTAATTCCTTTTACTATATACTTTTACCACGTTTTTTCGATTAATTTATTGATAAATTTACCTATGAATATTCATTATTTGTGTAGAATATTTAAATATATTATATATATTTGAAAAAATATTTTTATTTTAAATTATTGGTAGACTCACCTGTGAATATTTCTTATTTGTATCAAATAGTATATAACTTATATTAATCCTAAATTATTGAAATTCATTTTAAAACGGTATTTATTAAATTCAAGTTCCAGTTAGCTCCCAGCACTGCATTACACAAACAGGATTTGCAGTAGCTAACAGGATTATATCCTGAGTGGATTCTTATTCCAATTTTTGAATATTATAAAAGTACGAGAAAATCTTTTACAGTTTCAGACATACAAAAACACATATGTTTAGATAGAAGCAAACACATGCTAAGATACAAATACACACATGTTTAGATACAGTCACCTTCAGCATTCACCCCACTGCGAAATACAGTGATTTTTATTGAAAATATAACAATAAAGCGATTATTATAAAAAATAATATTCTTTAATTGAAAAATCAATTAAAAATGCACAAATACTCACACAGACAAAGCCAGTGGCATTCGCTGTCAAGACAAACATCAGCTACAGCGGTTGCCGTGACGACGACCCACCCCTGCCCCACTGTGTAGTGTCCTTTGCCGCCAAGGACTTTCTGCATATTAAAGAGGTTAGTGTAATTGACGCATTGAAAATTAATTTGTTCATAAAAAAATAAGTTTGGTTCATTAAAGCATTTAGTCGTTTGGTTCGTTGTCAAAACGTATAAATAATTAAGAGCAACATTTTTGAATCATCACAAATTTTCAACTACCCGCGTTTATGACATTTAATTACTTCTTCTACTGCTTCCCGATCGATTCGTCCATCCACCCACCCACCCTGACTCTTCGTCACCACCACTACCACTACCAGCACTACCACTACCACTACCAGCACCATTACTTCCACTACCACCACTATCATTACCACCACCACCACTATTCCACCACTACTCCAGAAGTACAACAACAACTGGTGGGTGGGCAGGCTGGTGAGGGAGGGCTGTGAGGTGGGCTTCATCCCGAGTCCCGCCAGACTCGAGGTAATGAGGCAGTCGCAGCAGAACAAGTCGCATAAGGCGTCCGCCAAGTATGTCTTCTTTGTCGCCCTTGTTATTTTAGTCGTTGTTGTTTTAGTAACAATCTTGCGGCGTTGGATGTTGTTGTTTTCCATAATTTAAAAACTAATAATTTTTAATATCTTTAATTATTTTATTTTTATTCAGATAGTTATGATTGATTTCTTAATAAATCAATCCATTTTTAGGTCAGGATCTTCATCCAATATTGACAACCTCCTCTACTCCAAGTCATCCAACAGTTGTGGATCCACCCCACCCACTCCAGGTAGCCAACCATCCATCTTTCACTCATTCATCTATTCGTCCATCCATCCACGCAATTTTATCCATTCATAAAACTGTAATCATTCATAAAACTGTAATCATTCATAAAACTAATCATTCATAAAACTGTAATCATTCATAAAACTGCAATCATTCATAAAACTGTAATCATTCATAAAACTGTAATCATTCATAAAACTGTAATCATTCATAAAACTGTAATCATTCATAAAACTGTAATCATTCATAAAACTGTAATCATTCATAAAACTGTAATCATTCATAAAACTGTAATCATTCATAAAACTGTAATCATTCATAAAACTGTAATCATTCATAAAACTGTAATTATTCATAAAACTGTAATCATTCATAGAACTGTAATCATTCATAAAACTGTAATCATTCATAAAACTGTAATCATTCATAAAACTGTAATCATTCATAAAACTGTAATCATTCATAAAACTGTAATCATTCATAAAACTGTAATCATTCATAAAACTGTAATCATTCATAAAACTGTAATCATTCATAAAACTGTAATCATTCATAAAACTGTAATCATTCATAAAACTGTAATCATTCATAAAACTGTAATCATTCATAAAACTGTAATTATTCATAAAACTGTAATCATTCATAGAACTGTAATCATTCATAAAACTGTAATCATTCATAAAACTGTAATCATTCATAAAACTGTAATCATTCATAGAACTGTAATCATTCATAAGAATCATTCCCTTGTACATCCTTTCATTCATTCATCCATTAATCATTAAGCTTTCACTAGCTCTTCATTCTTTCGTTGTATACTCCATCTCTAAATCTGTACCTTCAACCTCCAAAGGTGAAGGTCACGACGAAGACGAGAGCCTTGGAAACAACCCTAGCAACAACCACACTAGTCAAAACAACCAGCAAAAGTCGGGCGTCACTTTTGGCTTGTCTGGAAAGGAAAGAAAAAAGACTTTTTTCAAAAAGGTCCCCACAAATATCAAAACAAAATTAATTTTTCTTATATTGAAACACAATAAATATCTTTAAAATCATGAATATTCATTAAAATCCTCCTCCACCTCCAACTCCACCTTCAACCATAATAACAATAATAATAATATATAAATAAATAATAAATCAATCAATCGCAGCTGGAGAGCACTCCGCCTTACGAAGTGGTTCCCTCGATGCGACCGGTCGTTCTGATTGGACCGTCGCTCAAGGGCTACGAAGTGACCGACATGATGCAAAAGGCGCTCTTTGACTTCCTCAAGAGGAAGTTTGAGGGCAGGTGAGTGTGGTGTGTAGTGTGTGTGTGTGTGTGTGTGTGTGTGTGTGTGTGTGTGTGTGTGTGTGTGTGTGTGTGTGTGTGTGTGTGTGTGTGTGTGTGTGTGTGTGTGTGTGTGTGGTGGGATGTTAGGTGTGCTGTCATATGATGGGATGTGACGTGTGTGTGGTTAGGTGTGCTGTCATGTGGTGTGTGTAATGTGGTGTGGTGGGGTGTTAGGTGTGCTGTCATGTGATGGGATGTTTTGTAGAGTGGTGTGTGGTTAGGTGTGCTGTCATGTGGTGTGTGTGATGTGGTGTTGTAGAGTGGGGTGTGGTGTGTGGGGTTATATGTGCTGTGCTGTGGTGTGATGGGCTTAGGTGTGCTGTTTGTGATGTTAGGGTATGACGTGGTGCGATGTAGTTAGAGGGGAGTCTATTTGAATGGAACAAATGTGTCAATGACAATTTACATCATAAATAATTAGCACTGTCTTCATTACAATCGAAATCACCATTATCTTCAACACCATCATAAGCCACCATTATCTTCAACACCATCATAAGCCAACATTATCTTCAACACCATCATAAGCCACCATTATCACCATCGCCATGACGACAGAATCACCATCACGAGGGTCACGGCGGACATCTCTCTAGCGAAACGAACCCTCCTCAACAACCCCACCAAGAGAGCCATCATGGAGCGGTCTAATAGTCGATCCTCTTGTATTGGTGGGTTGTTAGTTTGGTGTTGTGTTGTTGGTGTGTAGTTGGTGTGTAGTTGGTGTGTAGTTGGTGTGTAGTTGGTGTGTAGTTGGTGTGTAGTTGGTGTGTAGTTGGTGTGTAGTTGGTGTGTAGTTGGTGTGTAGTTGGTGTGTATTTGGTGTGTAGTTGGTGTGTAGTTGGTGTGTAGTTGGTGTGTAGTTGGTGTGGTGTTGGTGTGTAGTTGGTGTGATGTTGGTGTTGTAGTTCGTTCAGTTGTTTAGCAGTCTAGCTAGTATGTCCTCGACCAGCTGCGCGGCCCTGCTAGGCACTTGCGTCAGTTCTATTCTGTTTAATCCTAGCCCGTGTATTGTCCTTTTTGGTTCCAAGACTGGGCAGTCTGTCCAGAGAAGCGTTGTTGTTTCCTGGGCCGCCTTGCAGAGTCAGCACAGGTATTCTTGGCTCAGAGCGATTGTGCATTGGTAGGCTCTGATCGCCGGGTGATGCCCAGCCTTGAAACCTGCTCAGGTTGGTGTGCCGAGGTTTGGAGAGCTCCTCCTCAGCTTCTTTGATCCTGGCATCTCCAGGTCCCTTTAAGGCGCATGGCTTCGAGTGTTGGCCTTGGCTGCGTTGCACACTTGAAGTGCTGCGTCTTTTTGCACACCACACACAGGAGGGGCATCTTGCTTGCCCTAACAGTTTTCCAGCAGCTTGGGCATGGCTGTTTGTGCGTGTGTTTAGTTTGGGGATTGGACTGCTGCGTAGGATGCGCCTCCGTTTGAGGTGTGTCGGAGGGGCTTTTCTGCGGGCTTGATGTGCAACTGGCGTAGCTCCAATTTGCCGGAGTTCCGATGTGCCGGCTTAAATCTGAGCACTTTTTGTGGAGGGTGTCCTTGCACTGCGCGCATTGGATGGGGATGGTGTCTCTTCTGATGGTATTGCCGCAGTGTGAGCACTGCAGTTGTGGTTGATTCGGAGGAGGACTCGAAACTTTGATTGACGGTTGGGAGCTGCTAGCGTTTCGATTCTGGTACCCGCATCAGGGACATTTCCATTGATGAGCGAGGGCAACTTGATTTCGAGACAGATGTGAGCAGGTCGCATGCGCTAGGTGATGGCAATCTGAGCACAGTATTGGGTGCGTGTTGACCCGGATGGTTTTACCGCACACAGAGAATTTGGTGTAGATGTTGGTATTGGGTCCAGGATTGGACTCAATGTCTCGGGCCTGTCGCATGATAGACAGTAGTGCGGCCAGTGCCACTACTGTCTCTAGAGGAAAAAGCCTGGTTTGGCCTGGCAGGGTGGCCGATTGTATTCACATTTGAGGCGCGAACGCCCCCCACCGCATCACGTGGAGGTTGTGAGTATGCGGAAGTGGTGTTGTGTTGTGTTGGTGGGGTATTATATGGTATTATGTGGTGTGTTGTGAGTTTTTGGAATCGGTATTAGTTGGTGAGAATGTTGAATGGCGTGAGTTAGGTTTTAAAGAAGTTGCTTAACATGATAAAATACTAAGACTGTAGGCACTACAATGCCATCCATTACTCTACCCATCTAAACATAAATCCATCCAATCATCTAAACCTCAATCCATCCATCCACCTATCCAAACCTCTATCCATCCATCCCTCCACTCATCCAATCCTCAATCCATCCCTCTACTCATCCACTCCTCCATCCATCCATCCCTCCACTCATCCACTCTTCAATCCATCCATCCACTACATCATTCTCTCACGCACACAGTGGAAGTTCAGGCGGAAATAGAGCGGATCTTTGAACTTGCGAGGTCTCTGAATCTCGTGGTCCTCGATTGCGACACCATCAACCACCCCTCTCAACTCACCAAAACCTCCCTCGCGCCCATCCTCGTCTACCTCAAAATAGCTTCTCCAAAGGTGGGCGTGTTGGAGGAGGAGAAGTTAGCGGTGTTGGTGGTGTTAGTGTTGATTGAGGCCGTGTCAAAAGTGAATTGAAAAATATTTGATTTTAAATGACGATTTGAATGGAGCAGAATTTCATTTTGATGACGTCAAATTAAGATGCGTTGTAGGTCTTGTTGTATAAGGTCTAGGCTTTTCCCTTCCACAGGGGCATCATCATTACCATGTTCATAGTTTGTTTATAGCTTTATACATTAACCTTCTTACCAAGCAAACCTTCTTAGCACAAACCAGCCAACTAAGCAACCAACTCACCTTTCAAAGCACAAACCATCCAACGAAGCATCCATCCATCCATTCACCTGCATGCTCCCTCAGGTGCTGCAAAAGCTGATAAAGAGCAGAGGAAAGTCTCAGAGCAGGAATATGAACGTCCAATTGGTCGCCGCTGACAAGCTCAACCAGTGCAATCCTGTGAGTGGTGATGATGATGATGATGATGATGATGATGATAATGATGATGACAATGATGATGATGATGATGGCGATGATGGTCATGATGATGATGGTGATGGTCATGATGATGATGAAATTAGAGATAGTTGTTATGCTTCTGCTTATAAAAGGGATGATAATGATTATTTTGTTATGATTTTTTAAATATTATTTTATTAGTATCAGTGATTCATCATTTGTAATAATAAAAACGATGCTCTCATGAATCATCATCATCATCATCATCATCATCATCATCATCATCATCATCATCCTCATCCTCATCATCGCCTTCATGGCTAGAAACATCAATAGTTCTTAGAAGCTCTCAGCATTTCTCATCATCGCTTCTCCACAGGAGGTTTTTGACGTCATCCTGGACGAGAACCAATTAGAGGAGGCGTGTGAGCACCTGGCCGAATATCTCGAAGCTTATTGGAGGGCTACTCACCCCTTCGTCCCTGCTCGACCCCCCACCACAACCACCATTTCTGCCTCTAATAGTATTCTACTTTTTTTGGACTTTCTTAAGCTTGCTTTACTTATATTTTTGACTTTAGATTTTGTGATTTTAAACTTTCATGGAAAGTATTGTTTTTTGACTCAAGATTTTTATATTGTAAAACTAAGAGGTTTCATAGAAATAAATTTAATAAAGCAAGTGTGTATCCTTCGTCTTAATCATTTCTCTTTCATTTCAGCAACATCCGCCGCCACCATGGCAAGCACCACTACAAATCTGCCACAATCTTCTTCACAACAATCGCAACAACAACAACAACAACGTCAACAACCTCAACAACAACAACAAGCTTCAAGCCCCATGCTCAATAATAACCCACTACAACAGCAACAACAACATCGTACCTCCCATCAACTACCACACCTCAACTCGCAACCAAAGTTGCAACAAATAGCGCAACAACTAACAAAAACGCCTGACTCTCCGCGTCATCATCATCATCACCCTTCGACAACAACAACCACAACCACACAGGCCACGATTCACCACCAACCACGACAACTACCACGACAACAATCGCAGGAATCGCCTCGACAAGCCATACAACAACAACAACAACAACAACAAGCACAACGAAATGCTTCACCAACAACACGACAACGACAAACAACGCGACAACACACCGACGAAAGCATTGAAATGTTGCCGGTTCGGACAATACAACAAGAACTAGCACCAGAACATATAGAACATTCACCTTCAAGCCGAAATCACCCTTCTTCAAAACACCATAATCACCACCACCAACAACAACGACAACAACAGAACTTTCCTATTCAACCTCAACACGAATATTTGCCTTCCAACACAAACAACAACAACAACAACAACACAAAAAACAATACAAACAATAACAACAACAACACAAACAATACAAACAACAACAACAACACAAACAATATACACCCAAGTCGTGCAAGACGTTCCGATTTGGAAGTTAGACACACTTCTGATACTCCAATCAAACACAGAGCTCCACCCACTAGAGCTGTGATTGAAGAATATGATGATGATGATGAAGATGAAGATGAGGATGAAGAGGTGGAGGAGGAGGAGGAGGTGGAGGAGGAGGAGGAGGTGGAAGAGGAGGAGGAGGAGGAAATAAGAGAAGGAGAATGGGATGATAGAGGAAGAAGGAGGAGGAAAGGAAGTATTGAGATTTGATTGTGGTTTCAAAGGTTTTAAACTTCTTTCATTCATCCATGCATTCTTCATTCGTATTACTTTATAGAGAAATTATAACTAACACATTCTCATTTTCTAATAATGCATTTTCATATAATTAATTAAATTGATTAATTACTCAATTAATTATTCAATTAATTATTCAATTAATTATTCAATTAATAAATAGTTTAATTGAATAATCAATCAATTACATAATTAATTGATTAATCTCGATCAAGCCTAGATTGAGTCGGTATCACTATTGCCGTTTTACAAATGCATTTCCACGAGTAATTATAATGAATAATAATTTAAGGAATGATCACTTCAGTCCTTCATAATTTCATTGAGAACCATATTGCATCCTACCTTCCTCTATCAATTTTAAATGTAATTCATATTTTCCATTGGAGTCATTATTTTAGTTAGTCACATTCATAAAAATGCACACACACATACACACACACACACACACACACACACACACACACACACACACACACACACACACACACACACAAACACAAACAAACACACGAATACCCCCATTTAAATTCTGTACATACGTAATCATCATTTGTAAAACTTTCAAGCATAAGAACTACATTTCCATCAATATCTCGCACTTAATCCATTCCTCGTTTCCAGCTGTTCCACGCAGTTGTACTTTGCGTCTCCTATCCTCCTTCTCGTACACAATTTCCCGAAAAGTGTTTTTAACTGCTGTTTTACACTAAATAAGCTCTGTTAACTGTTCATCGTGCATGACAATTTGAGTATTTATATTTCAATTCAAGTTTATAGCCTATTTATGGTGATGATCATGGTGTTGGTGATGATAATGATGATGATGGTGGTGGTGGTGCTGATGGTGATGCAATGCATTGTGACAATACAGAATTCTAGGATTGAGCATTCCAGTAGAAGGCTTTACTTAATTTAATTTAAATATTCAATTTAGTCATATTTTAATATTTCATATTATTATATCATGAGGATTGTATTTTTATTTTTATTCATAATTTCATACTAATTTCTAAATAACAAGGTAAATCAATTAACACTCCCGACATATTTTGATTTTCAATTGGTTCATCAAGTGTATTCTTCCTGGATTTTCACGAACTCCAGAAGAATAATCACTTTTTTCAACTTTTTCAATTTAAATCTTAATTTCCATCACATCTTCTTTTCCACTTATGAATTCATCTTCTACCAAATCATCCTCCCATTCACACGCATTTCTTGTATAAAAATTTCTTCATTTCATGTATGCGTTATAACCTCTGGAGAATCTCTTTAGTTTAGCACCTTGGGAAGCACATTCTATACTCTAATGCACAAAATGTTACTACCGGCTTAAAAATACAAAATTATATTTATAATTATACCTATATTTATAATTAAACTTATATTTATACCTATATTTATACTTGTATTTATAATTTTTATTTAGAATTATATTTATAATTATACTTATCTTTATACTTATATTTATACTTGTATTTATAATTATATTTATAAATATATTTTTAATTATATTTTTAATTATATTTATAATTATACTTATATTCATAATTATACTTGTATCTATATTTTTTATTATTATAGAAAATATATTTTCTTAACATCATCATTTTCTATCTATTTATCTATGCGATGGCTGACTGACTGTAAGTTGTTTGATACTTGAATGTTGCGTTACCCTTACTCGTGATGTGATCACCTTGGTTCTCTATACATCGAGTTATCTCCCGTCTATCTCACTGTCAGTCATTTATTCATTCATTTATTCGTCTATTCATCATTCTTCCATTCATTCATTTTTTCATTCTTCCATTCATTCATTTGTTCATTCCTCCATCCATCCATTCATTCCTCCATCCATCCATTCATTCCTCCATCCATCCATTCATTCCTCCATCCATTCATTCATTCATCCATTCATTCATCCATCCATCCATCCATCCATCCATCCATTCATTCCTCCATCCATTCATCCATCCATCCATCCATCCATTCATTCCTCCATCCATTCATCCATCCATCCATCCATCCATCCATCCATTCATTCCTCCATCCATTCATCCATCCATCCATCCATCCATTCATTCCTCCATCCATTCATCCATCCATCCATCCATCCATTCATTCCTCCATCCATTCATCCATCCATTCATTCGTTCATCCCTCAAGAGATTAAATTTCCATAGAATTTGTAGTTGGCAGTTTGTTGTGTTGGTCTTTGCAAATGTCTTTTAGGAGCTTTTCATTTTACAAATGGCCAGAAATGTATTCTGAACTTTAGTTGCTTAGACCGATCGACAAAAAGTTTGTTTTATTTTTCTAATTATTCAAATTGTTTCAGTCATATTTTCTCTTTATTCCTTGTTTTTATTTATTGTTATATTTATCTACTCTCAATAATACTTTCGTTTTTATATTCGAAATGGTATACTTTCCAGGTTTTGTCTCCATCTAGTCTTCAAAGCATTCTTGCATTAGCTTTAAGTTATTTTCATTTTTTCCACTTTTCTTCGATCAAACTCATCCATACTGCTTCATTTAATATATGAGTCTTTCTCGTCGGAAGTTGAGATAAATACTGATAAAGCTCCAGCATTTAACATCCCAATTTGTCACTTTTTTGGTGTATTTCCAGTCTTATCTTTCATAAAAAAAATTAAAAATTCTTTTTATCAATTGATGGCCATTTTTATTATTTTTATTGCATATTATAAAATTATTTGTTTTAGAAGGTCCCTACATTCTGAAATTTGCTCAACACAATTCATTATTCGTCCTAATTCTAAAATAAATCAAATATCATATTTCTTATTTTTCGCACTAATAAAATTAATATTGTTTTTTTGGTTTGACAATTACTTTTTTGTATTAATAATTTTTTTTCCAATTAGAAATATTAATTCCATTTTCCTTATCAGAGTTATAACTCAGAGTTCGACTAATTTCTTAGAATTTAAATTTAATTCCATTTGATTTTCAAAGTTTATTTAATGGATTTTGATGGTTAAATCAACCTCATTACTGTTTTGTAGTCTCCATTATTTCGAGTTCAAACTATAGAAATTATATACATAGTGTGAAGTTGGCTTTTCAATAACATTCGTTTCTATTTTTTAAAGATTTTTTATAAGAATTCACGAAAAAGATCTTTATATATATAAATGGTTTGTTTTAATCATCTTTCTTCTCTTAAATCATGTGCATTTACATCATTGCTTACTCTACGTTATCATCGCTATCATCACCTTAATCATCGCTATCATCACCTTCTTAATCATCGCTATCATCACCTTGTTAATCATCGTTATCATCACCTTCTTAATCATTGCTATCATCAATTTGTTAATCATCGTTATCATCACCTTCTTAATCATCGCTATCATCACCTTGTTAATCATCGTTATCATCACCTTCTTAATCATTGCTATCATCAATTTGTTAATCATCGTTATCATCACCTTGTTAATCATCGTTATCATCACCTTCTTAATCATCCTTATCATCATCATCGTCGTCAATCATTTCTTTTTCACGGCATTGTTGATTACCGAGAACTCTTTTGTGATAATAAAATATATGTACCACACACAATGTAACATACACACACATAAACACAATGTAACACACATAAACACACACACGTGTGTGTGTGATTATATGTGCGTTTTTGTGTGTAATACTTATTGTTTTACTTGCTAATTGTTTACGAGTATTCAAAATACTTTCACTAAGGCGTTTCGTGCTCGTCTCTCTCAAGGATCGGTACGAAAGGCGAGTAATGTTCACCGGAATTGATGTTTCACAAACACCCTCAATGTCCATGTGCTCCATCTTACTTTTCTTCCATCGTTCTCAGTCGTTTTTTTATATCTTGTATTTTTTTCTATTATTTTTTCCATTTTTTTCTCCAACAATTCTAATTATTAATTTTTTTTTCCTAATAGGTTTCTTATCATTGAATAATTGTAAATTGAAGCCTCTCTGAACAACACTGTGGTATACTGATTGCCGTCATTGCAGTAATACAAAATTCACTTTTTAATATCCGGAAAGTTCGCGTTATGACGTTTCACAGTTTCGTGTTTAATAAGGGATGCTGTTGTGTGTTTTCTAAAATATCTCTGTCAATCTAATCTTTTATGCATTTTCTTTTTAAATTTCATTTTATTATTTCTATTATTACTTTCTATTTCATTAAATGTTCACTTTTTCGCAGGCCTCTTCCGCGACTGAATTCGTTTGTCATAAGCTTCATTTGTGTAGTCTTTGCAATCGCTTCCAAGATTATTATTTCTAAGGCAAAATGTCTTTCCTTCATTAGCGAATCGAATACAAGCACGTTTTAATAATATAAATATTAATTATAATTTCAGTAAGAAATATTTTTTGAATTCTTTTCTTTTTACCTTTAAACATGCGACAAATATTTCTCGAAATTTATATCCTCCTTAACATTCTACAAGTCGATGTTTCGAGACCTTTTCGCAACCTTCTTCCTTTTACGCTCTTTCAATCAGGCATTTATCTCCGAGATGACTAGCATTATTATTTATAGCATCACTTTTTATTAATTCTCTAAACCTTAGAGTCCAATGCTCTATACAGCATTACTTGTCATCCTAATTGTTTAGCTGTCTTTTCTTCGTAAAAGGAATGCAACTATTTGTATTATTTGTATTTTATATCATTTTTACATATGCTTTTGAAATCATTCATCTGTTTATTCTCTCATGCTATACTAATAATGACGCGATGGTGAATTGCACACGATAAATATACTATTTATATATTATATACTATATATATTATATACTATATATATTATATATAATATGCTGCACACAGCTTCGTCATCTTAGGTTCCAACTTTTTATTTTCTCAATTAAAAACTGAAAACTATAGATTTTATAATTAATATATTTTGATTATTTTAGAAAAATCTAAATGCTTTATTATTGATTGTAACATTTTTCAAGGGCTAATCGGTTTTATTCGATTGATTCTTTTCGAAGAATTTGTTTTATTCCATATCTCATTTCATCTTTATGTTTTTCTAATATACATACATATATAAATTTATTCTTGTATTTTCGGATTTCTATATTGAATTTAATGAAATATAATTTTTTGAAGAATAAATATCTTATTTGACTATTAATTTTTTTCTTAATATATTTATAATTAATCAGTTGAATAAAAATGGATAACTTTAATCAAAAAACATTACCTAAGAATGGTAAATAAGGTGTTTTCAAAAAGAACATCGTTTGCACAATAAGTATCCACCATTTTATTAGTGCAGTGATTTAATATCTTATTATAGTTTTTAAACTATAATGCTAGTAAAATATTAACAATGAATTTAGATTATTTTCTAAATATTTCTTTTAAAAAAAATTACTTTGCTAAATATTTCATAAAAAACATTAGTTTGCTAATTTTTGAAAATTGTGTAATGAGCAAAATCTCCAAGAACTATGATTAATAGTCTAAGAATAAGATTCACGAAGATAAAGAAGAAACTCATCATTTTGAACAGTAATAATATTTTAAACAGCTTACCTTGATATCGAGTCTTCGTTGTATAATAAAATGATGAGATATTTCAACCCTGCATGAAAATATTCAATATTTTAGCTCTAGCTTATAAACTATCGACTTTTTTTCACAAATACTTTAAAAGTATTTTGATAATCAAAATTTTAAACTTACTTTGGAATTTCAAGGTTTATTTATCAAAAATAACGATGGTATTAATGAAATAGACTTAAAACTGCAGGCATCATCTGCATCAAAAACTTGTTTGCACAAAAACTCGTCTGCATCTCATTCATTGGTCAGGCAGATAAAAGGTGAGGATGTGCTAAGCAATTAAATTATTAGTGTGATATATTATTTTCAAAAAATAATATCAAGTCTTCAACTTTAAATAAATGTATTTAAAATATTATTTTAATTATGTTAGACAGAGGGCAGTGTTAGTTATAAAAAACTTTAAATCTGAAATGTACACATCAAATGAGTATACTGCTAACTAAAGTTTAATATTAATTTAAAATGAAAATTAAAAATTTTAAACTAAATAATATTAGTATAGCTACATAAACACCTTAAAATAAATTTTGGACTAATTCACATATAATATAATCCATCATGCATATACATTTGGCTGCGCGCTGTCCCGGTTGACACGTCCTACATTGATCGCTGCGGCTGATCGGCTGATCTGCAGGAAAGGTGTCCCGATGCTCGCAAGTTCAAATCCCTGAGGAGACATATGAAGGATTTAACGGGCTAATGTAACTCCAGCTAGCACAGCAGTTCCCCAATACTAAAGTAACTAATCTATCTCTTTGAGATGATATATGTCTTCGCGCAGCCAACATGGCCCTACCAGTTGGTAGGTCGCCCTCTTTTTTGGATTTGTTCACCGAATATAACAATATTTTATTAATTATTTAATTAAATAATATTATTCACATGCTACTTAGTACTTTTGATAATATGTTTCGAACGTTTTTTTCCAGTTTTTTTAAAGCAATATATTTTGGGAATATTTCATTGAATATAATATTATTTTAGGAATTATTTACTTAATAATATTAATAACTTATTATTCAAATAAAATATCATTCAAATTTTACTTTTTACTCATGATGAACTGTTTTAAAAGGTATTTTCCATTTTTATGATACAATATTTTGCAACACATTGTTGATTTTAAAAATGAATTCAACTTTTTTCGGATCAAGAAATGGAAATCTTGGAAAGAAAAATGGTTTGAATCAACATGAAAAAGCCAGACTTCTGTTGAATTAACCCATTTTTTAATCACTTTTTTATATGAAGTAATATAATATTATATTATGTGTATAACTTTTTCACCTAAAAATAAATATAGTTTAAAATGCATTACTTAACAGTTTTGCGGTAGACAAACTGCTGCTTTTAGATCTATGTGAATTATTTGAGCATTTGCTTGTCTTTATCTCAATTAAATAAATATTCTTATATTTTAAGCATAAAGTTCAAACATTTTTATTCTTTATTTCTATCTAAAATATTCAGGTTAAAAAAGTATATTTCTCGATTAATCAGTTTCCAAAATGGCCGAAAGGTAAAAATAGTTTCATTCAAATTAAAATGTCATTCTTTAATAAATAAATTTAAGAAATAGAATATTTTCAAAAATATGTTCAAAATTTAAATAATAATTATTAAATAAATTTTAGTGATGAGGATCTCTTGTCAATTCATGCACACTCAGATAATGTCAGGCCTTTCCTTTTCAAATTGAGAATAAATTTTCAAAATTTATTATTTAAAATATTTTAATTGTTGTTTTTGCTTTATTGAATTTTATTTTATTTCGTTATTTATTAATCAGGAAGATGAATTAAATGAATTCGAAGAGATTGAACTTTTGAAAGTTGATGAGTCTGCTGATACAAGTTACAAAAATGTAGAAAATAATAATATCGACACCAAAAATGTCCTCAACAACCAGTATGATTATGCAAACTACAATGATGGTATAAGCTTGGAAATTCCAAACTTTGATGATGAAGAGTGTGATAATGACAAGACTTCTGATAATGCCTATACCACCGGTACTGTGGATAGTAGCATCTTTGGTGATAGCATGATCAGCAGCAGCAGTCATGATAATGATGGTGGATTATCTCAAAGGCCTGTCTATAAAACTACACAAGCAACTGATGACAAGTATTTAATTTGGCTTTCAAAATATATTTTTAGTTGTTTTATATTCAAATAATTCCAATAAATTTTTTACATATATATTTATTTAATTTTTCAGATTGCCAAAAACTGATATTGGTATTAACAATGTGAGTTATTCTTATAATATAAATGATATATCCAACAATTATTTCATCAAATAATCGTTTCAATTTTTTGGCAAGCACAAACCACCTTCATTAAAACCTCAAACAGACTACAAAAGTGCAACCATCAGCTCCAGTTGGTGATGATACCAACAACAATGAGGGTGATGATGATGATGATGACGATGATGATGATGGTAGTCGTCATAGGAACAGATTCAGGTCTGAACGAACCTCTCTTGCACCCTCCATTCGCAAGCCTAATATAGGAAAAATACCTGATAAACTGGGTTATTATTATTACTATCAATTTTATAATTCTATCATCATCATCACCATTACAATCACTCTTACAACCGCTTTCATCATCATTATCACCATCATCATCATTATCATCACCATCATAATCATCATCATCATCATCATCATCATCATCATCATCTAATCATAAAGCTGACATTATTCAATCACAGAGTTGAGCCAAGAAGGCCAAGAAGAGCTGAATAAGTTTAGCAAAAACCAAAGATTCAACAACAACCACAACAATAGAAACTTTAACAATAATAATAATAATAATGAAAAATTCGGCATCAGTCTAAATAAAAACTTACCCAACAACAACCACAGTCTGTTAGGCTTTCCTAGCAACCCTCAATTACTACGACATCAGCAGCCACAGCAACAACCGCAACAACAACCTCGATACTTTCTCAACATCATGCAACAACAACACCAACAACAATGGCATCATCAACAACAACAACAGAAACAACACCAGTTTTTGCAACAAAAGCAACAATACATGCAGAACATCCAAAGACATCAACAGCACATGCAACAACAACATATACAACAACAACAACACAGACCCCCACCCAACATCAACAAAAACAACAGCAATACAATAGCAGCAACAGCTGTTGACATAATGATGAAAAGAACAAGCAAACAACAACAAAAAACCCACTCAGAAGCCATCCATCCATCCAATCCACTCATCCACAAAGCCCCTCTCGAAAGCACCTTTCTTCCACCAGTAGCACGACAACCCATGCCATCACTACAGGCACTGCCTAAACAAACATTTTCACCAATACAACGCCCACCTACTAAGGTGTGTGCGGGATGGTGTCAGTTTATAATGGTTGCAGTGAGATTTGTGGTGGTGGTGTTTTAGTTAAATTTTCATTTTCAGGTGAATTTACAACATTTTGTAGAATATTTAAATACAGTGTTGTAATGTTTCAGCCCCAACAGTATCTACAGACCCGCATAGACCAACAAGCACCCAATCCTTTCCAACCACCCCTTCAACCACTATCCCATCCCTTCCTTCCACTCACACAACAACAACAACATCTACCACTCTCTCAACAACAACAACAACAACTACACCTAGCCAATCATAGACATCTACAAAATGCCACATATCCATCCCAACAACAACTACAACCACCACCTCTGTTTGGTCAACAACCACCAGCACATCAGCCATTCCACCACCCACCTCAACCACACCCTCCCACCATCATCCGCTCCGAGCCAATCACGTCCCACCTAGCTGACGCGCAGTCATGGCAACCAATACGAATCCTCAATCCCCAGCCGCAATACCTCTCATCTCAACCCTCATTGGTCCCTCTCCAGCCTATCACAAACCAGCATTTCTCAGACCCGAATTACTCCCAGCCAATGGGAGACGAGAGTGATTTAATAGGTCAGCCAATCCAGACGATTATATTAAATAGGCCACGCGACAGCACGCACCAATCGCAGCAGTTGAGGGTCAGGAAGAGTAAAGACTTGTTACTTCCGCCTATGCGACAACAACAGCAATCAACGCAACAGCAACAACAACTACTACAACAAGAAAATCATCATCATCAACAACAACAGCAAAAACAATTACAACTACAACAACAAATCGCACAAACAAACAATGAAAAAGTAGCAAAGAATGAACAAAACAAACGCATGCTAGACCGAGCTAAACGATTCGCCAACCCACCCTCCATCACCACCACCAAACCACCCAACCCCTCCACCACCAAACCACTCAACCCCTCCACCACTCCTACCAAGGCAACCAACCCACCCACCTGTACCCCCTCCAACATCACACCCACCAAACAAGCAACCAATACGCACAAGAGTCCCCTCAAAAGATCCATGACGTCATCAATATCAGAAAATGACGACCTTCACCCTGTCAAAGCAGCCTGTCATGATGATGATGATGCTTCTCAACAACAACAACAACAACAAATGTTGGGTAGAAGAGTGATTGACAAGTCTCGGCTGTTGCAACAACAACAGCAAGCTGATGCGACAAGTTGCATGGAGATGAGTGTTGCGGAGGGCAGCGCTGAAGATTTCAAGGTTACTCATCATAATGAGAATACTAATTCCATCAATCATTCATTTGACTCATCAACCAATTCCGCCCACGAACCCAGTCATTCCATCCCATTATCCAACCCACTCATCCCACTATTCCACCCACCTACCCCACTATTCTACCCACCTACCCCCTCTATTCTACCCACCTACCCCCTCTATTCTACCCACCTATCCCACTAACCTACATTTCCACCTACCCAACTAACTAACTTACCATTTCCACCATCAACCCCCCATTCACCCACCCATTCACCCACCCACCTACCCAACTAACTAACTTACCATTTCAACCATCTACCCCTCATTCACTCACCATCCCCACCCATTCACCCACCTACCCACCCACAGGACAGTTTCCGAGATTACGAGCTACTCAAGGCACTGGACGATCAGAAGAGGTTGAGGGAAACAGTGGTGCGAAGGAAGGAGGAGAGGAGGTTGATGCTCGCCAAGAAGAAGTTGATGCAGATGGGTGCTCTTGGTGCTGGTGATGCTCCTGATAGTAGTAGTAGTGGTGGTGGTGGTGGTGGTGGTGGTGGTGGTGGGGGTCTTGGTGGTGGTGGTGGAGTTTCTTCGATGGTTCTTGGTGAGTTTGACGGGTGGTTGGGTGGAGTGGATGGAGTGGGTAGTGGTGTTTGATGGTGGTTTTTGCTCATGGTGTGATGTCTCAAACACACTCTATTTATATAAGCTAAAACTCTTATAAATAATCTCAAAATGTACCAAAGCTTAAACTTTTTTCTTTCAAGGTGCTACAACTACAGCCTCTACAAAAGCACAACAGCAACAACATCTCCAACAACATCAACAACAAAAACAACAACAGCAACATCAACAACAACAACAAGCAACCACTGCACCACTAGAGAAGCTACTGATAAGCAAACACCAGTATGAAGCCCTATTACAACAAGTTAAAGAAGGGCATGATGATGATACTACTACAACTACTTCTTCTTTCACTAATTTATTCACTAATAACAATAATGATAATAATAATGATAATAATAATAATAATAGTAATAATGATGGAGTAAGTAATGACGAAGCGACCACGCATAGAACAGTGATGTTTAAAAGAACTGTCATTGCTATGAACAACAACAACAACAATGTTCAACAACCAAAAATAAGTCTCTCAACAACAACAACAACAACAACAACAACAATGAATCATAAGTACGAACAAAACAAAAGCCTGAACAACAAAATATTCACCAACAACAACACTCAAATTAGTCACTTAAGACCAACAGCAACTACTACATCTTCTTCCAACCTTAAAGTCACAGCAACAACAACAACAACAACTGCAACAAACAACGAAGAAACTCTTAGCATCAGCAAGTACAATAACAACAACAAAACTGTCCTAATCCACAACCTCAACAACAACAACACTGCAGCACAACTCACTAAACTTGCCGAATTGGTTGGACCTCTAAAGGTCGGGATTTGTCATTATCCATTCATTCATCCATGCATCCGTGCATCTATCCATCCATTTTTGCATCCTTGAATTTATGCTACCATCCCTCAATCTTTTCATCTTTCCATGCGTCCAACTTCTTATCTATCCATCCATAAATCTATTCATCCATCCATGCATGCATGCATGCATCCATCCATTCATTTACTCACCTATTTATCCATGAATCTAATCATTAATGCATCCATCCATCCTTCCATACATTCATGCATCCATCCATCCTTCCATGCATCCATGCATTCATCCATCCTTCCATGCATCCATGCATTCATCCATCCTTCCATGCATCCATGCATCCATCCTTCCACGCATCCATGCATCCATCCATCCTTCCACGCATCCATGCATTCATCCATCCTTCCATGCATCCATGCATTCATCCATCCTTCCATGCATCCATGCATTCATCCATCCTTCCACGCATCCATGCATTCATCCATCCTTCCATGCATCCATGCATTCATCCATCCTTCCATGCATCCATGCATTCATCCATCCTTCCATGCATCCATGCATTCATCCATCCTTCCATGCATCCATCCATCCATCCATCCTTCCATCCATGCATCCTTCCATGCAGTCAATGCAGTTAGCCTCCAGCAAGGGTAAGGCCTTATTGAAATTCCAACAACCAACTCATGCGTGGCTGTTCTGCAAGGCGTTTAATGGGTTGGTGTTGTAGTTTTGTTGTTTTTTGCGGTGTTGTTGGTATTTTTGTTTGTTGTTGTTGTTGCTGGTGTTGTTTTTATAGATTGGTTTTTTTATAGATTTTTTTATTGTGGTGTTATTGTTATTGTGTTTTGTTGGTGTTTGTTGTTGTAGTGTTGCTGGTGCTGGTAATTGTTTTGTTGATAATGATGCTTTTGACAATGGCGTTTCTGATAATGGCGGTTTTTTTGATGGGTGTGCTGTACGTCATGATAATGATTGATGTGGGTGGTGGTGTTGATAGTAGTAATCACTTATTTCTTTAATTAACTATTCATTAATCACAGCAAGAAGATTGGCAGTGCTCTAGTCTCGGTCACATTGAATTGAAGATGGCAGTGATGATGATGATTGCTAATATTAAGATGCAGTGATGATGACGACGACGACGACGACGATGATGATGATGATGATAATCAATATAATAATAATGATAATCAATATAATAATAATGATAATTATAATTATAAAACTGCTAATTATAGTTATGATGATGCTGATGGTAATAGTAATGCCTGGGGGTTTTCTTCTATAACTACTTCTACACAAGATTACTACAACAAAAGCAAGATGACGATGATGATGATAACTACTACTACTACTGCAACAAAGCTAAAAGACGACGACTACTACTACTACTACTACTACTACTACTACTACTACTACTACTACTACCACACAAATTCGTCGTCGATCATGATAATGATGGTCATTACTGCATGTAAATCAACATACTGTGCATAATATTGTAATTTACATTGTAAAATTAGATCATCACCATTTTTCATAATTATCATCACCACAACTGGTTTTGTGGTTTTTTGTTGTTGTAATGTGGTTATCAGCATCATCATCATCATCATCGTTGCTGGTGATCATTACCATCACTTTTAAATGATGAGAGATTGTCTTGCTGCGGTTGTTGCTGTGACCTATTATTGGTTTCTCTTCGGCATCATCATCAATGTCATCATCAGCTTCTTCATCATCGGCATCATCACCATCATCATCACCATCATCAGCATTACTTTTGCAAGAGAGTATTAGGGAAAAAGAGGGGATACACTGTAATTATGAAGATTTAAATGTCACTAAATTAATCTAATTAAAATAAATGAAGTTTTATTAATAATTAAATATATCTATTATATAAATTATTATTGTAATTATTATTTTATATTTTAGTTGTTTATATATTCCTGTTTATTATTTCTTTATTTATATCTTTAATTTTCCAATATTTTTATCCGTGTTTTGTTTATTTATTTGAGAGTTACTCACTCCATCTTGGGAATGGCTGGGAAGTTTCCTATATAAGGAGTAGTTTCTTTTTAATGCTTCATCATAATATTAATTCTGCAAAACAAAATAATTAATTAGCAGAAATAATAAAATAATTAATTATCAGAAAAAATAAAATAATTAATAAGCAGAAAAAAAAAAATAATTAATTAGCAGAAATAATAAAATAATTAATTTGCAGAAATAATAAAATAATTAATTTGCAGAAATAATAAAATAATTAATTAGCAGAAATAATAAATAATTAATTGGCAGAAATAATAGCAATAGGTTTACGCATAATTTTTACCTTTTAATTGTTAATGTAGCATTACTCTATTAACTCTTTATTTATTAATAATTTGTTTGAGTTATCTTATCGTTTGTATATATGTGTTTTTATCTGTGTTTGTATCTGTGTTTTCATGTTTGTTTGTTTGTATGTTTGTGAATGTATATATGTATTAAAAGTTTAATATTGTTATAGTATTGATGTTGTATATAACAGCTTATCTAATAAGATGAATAACATTAAAAATGATAACATTCATAACAATAATAATAATAATAGGAATACGGATAAGAATTTAAAATGTTAATGAGAATAAGAAATATTCCAGAAATAGTAACTTCAGTAAAGGATTAAAAATCATGCCACCACCACTACTACTACTACTACTACTACTACTACTACTACTACTACTACTACTACTACTACTACTACTACTACTACTCAGAATAACAATAATGATAATAATAATAAGGATAAAAATAATAGTAATAATGATATAAATAATAATAATAACGATAAAAATAGTAATGATAGAAGAGCCACGGAGGGTCCTTCAGTTGAAGACGTAAGTAAAGCTGGTTTCATATTCTTTCATCTTTGTTCTTTGTTTCTTAGTTCACGTTTTCTCCACTACTTTTTGTTTTTGTGATGCTTCTGTGTTTGCTTGTTTGTTTGTCTGTGTATGCCTGTTTTTTTCTGTGTATCTCTGTGTTCGTCTGTCTGTCTTTGTTTGTCTGTCTGTGTTTGTCTGTATGTCTGTGTTTTTGTGAGTCAGTGTATACGTGCGTCTGAGAGTTTGGTTAGGTGTGGTGCCTTGTGGGTTGAGAACTAGCATGATTGCCTTAATTGAGTTTAATCAACGTGGTTAATTTTTAATTGGATTAGAAGGTTTTATAAATATTCTGAAATAGTTATAATTAAGTAATTTCGAAAATAAGTTTTAGGATTCTTACTTTATAGGTTATGCAATTAGTTTACCAATTATAATTTATATATTTATTATAATAATTATAACACAATTTTAAGTATTATCAGTATACTTAATATAATTATTTAATTATGAATTTCAGAATTTTAAATATATTATAAATATTTTATGCGCTTTTTGCATTTTTTGCGTTATTGAAATTCCAAATCTGAGTTTTTTCTTTAAAAAATGTTTTCTTCATCTAGTCATTCTATCACTCACTCCATCTCAGGAATTATATGCATCTTTTTGGTAGTTGATTTTCGAATTTTTACTCAAATATTTTATAAAAAAAGTGGAATAACTTTATAAAGTTTAATCACATTACTATGTAAATATCAGCTTTTGCACTTTACTTGGCTGTGATATTTATTTGTTAGCCTTTAAGAATCTTTTTATATAAATAATTATGCATATTTTTATAATTATTCTTACATTAAAGGAAAATTCAAATATTCATCGATATTTTATATTTATAAAAATCATCTTCCCAAACTCTTTCCAACTGCGGCCACTTTTTACCAAGATTTCATATTCGAGTTGAATACCTTCCACTTTAAACTTTTATGTTTTCTTCACGCGGTTATAACGTCATTCCATAACAAAATAAGTCCGTTTGCGACAACAATATGTCATTTAGAGCTTTCACGGACCAGATTTTTTTCCTCTTTAACGGTCCATTTTATGATTAAATGCCTTTCCATTCGTGCCCTTTACACACAATTGAGTTATGTCCCGTTCGAGAATATCGGCAAAGAGTTTGGGGAGAATTGCATTATTGCGATAGCATAATTTGCATATTTTAATAACCTTTTTTAGCTAGTTAATATTTATTTTTATGATTCGTATTGATTTTAAATCGATACTCGTTCAATTCGATATTGCTCTTCTTGCCCCAATATGGTCTGCTCCTTTGGGCACACACACATCTGGGCACACATTCACGCGTGCATTCTCAATTTTGCTCGCTTAGTAATAGTTTCAAATCAGTGCCTTCATCAGGTTATCATTGTGCCTATAATGCTATAATGTGGAATTTATGGCATCACCATACCATTATAACATCCCTTCTTCACTAGTCAAATAGGAAGTTGTAGTGTTTGGTGATCCACCATCATCATCATCCTTATCACCACCACCAACCTCTAAACCTATCCACCACGTTCTTAACAAACTTATTTTTAACTTCCACTCTTACAGGTTCCAAGAAGAAACTTTATTGCCTAATTAATCAATTTACATTAATCAATCATCTAATTAGTGTAGACAATTTTACCTTTTCTGAACGCTTACGATGCTACAATTATTCAATCGAATTGATAATTAATTTAATTGATATAGCGCTTCATAGTTGACTCTCGAACCTGTATTCAAGTTGGAAATGGTCTGATGTTGATGATGGATAGGAGACATCTAAAAAGTTTATTCGTCATTTTAATTCCTTGTCGATGCCTTTAGTTTCCGGAAAAATAAATGATAAAAAATTTTAATGTTTGGTACAATAGAGAACAATGTTGAATGTTTAAGGAGGGGAGCAAGTGGAAGGTGGCTGGTGAGGAGAAGACGCCAGAATTGATGATTAAGTAGATGTGCTTTGGGGGAAGATGCTAATGATGATGAGGTTGACGATGATGATAGTAAACTGAATATATCCTGTTCAGCAGTTTTTATGATGATGAACTAATTCACCATTTCATGTATCTCGCTCAGAGTAAATTACCGGTAAAAGAAAAAGACAACTGGATGATGTGTAACAGACTTGATAAAAAAATATTAGTAATATAAGATTTATCTGTAAATTATTTTTATTACTTTTTAATAATTTCTATTTTTAGTTCAATGCCAAACAATGTTGAATAGATCATTTAACATAATTAGAGGATTTTCTAGAAAAGCTATTTTGACAAAATCTCCACCTGCCTGTACTTCAACTAGACCAATTTCCTTTTTTGATCAGGTAATAATAGCTTAATACAATTTTTTTATGTTTTTTGTGTAATTAATAATTATAATTTAATTGAAATTCAATTTAACTATATATTTAATCTCATTTTGGCTCTAAGTAAATTATGTTTTTGATAATTGACAGAAAAAATACATTCTAAAGTTTGAAAATTGAAATTTAAAATAAATAATCCATTTTCACAGAGATTTCAAAGGAAAAAAGGAATGGATGAAGCATCCAGGGCTCAATTGGCTCCAGCCACTGTTATTTCCAATATTTTCATGTTCAAAAAAAATAGAATAAAAACCATAAATAAATTGTCAATACTCTTCTATTTTCTTTATATTTCTATATTAATAAATAAATACTGAATAGTTGTAATTAAAAATTCAAAATGGCAGTTCAAAAGGGGTGATGTGGCAGATGTGACAATCTTCAGCAAGATCATTGACAAGTCAATCCCTGCGAAGATCATCTTTGAAGATGAGAAGGTTAAGAGGGTGGCGGGATTAAGGAAGAGAATAAAGTAGGCTAGGGAAAAACATATTTTTCAATTTTGGATACATTAACCTCTAAATAACAAATCAAATTTCATCTTTGCATTTATATTCTTCATGTCCACCACTTCATTACCACAACCACCTCAAATTCCCCCAAAACCATCATCATCACCACAAATCCCTCAAAATCATCATCATCATCACCACCACTACAGTGTATGGCTTATCATGACATAAACCCTCAAGCACCCATCCATTTCCTGGTGGTACCAAAGAAAAAAATACCTGCTCTAATGGCTGTAGTGGAAGAAGATGAGCCGGTTCGTGGTGGGGAGGGGGTAGAATGAGGGGGGGGGGGGGTAAGATGGATAAATATTTATCCATCTTGCCTCACCATCATAATCATCATCTTTAGCAATCTCACCAATATAACCTTGATCGTTCTCATCACGGGCAACATCATCATCATCACCCTCATAACTTTTATCATTATCATCAATATTTTTCTTTTATCAGTAGAATCATCATTATCATGAAATTCATCATCATCACCACCCATCATCATCATCAGCTGCTTGGTCACCTGTTGTTTGTGGCAAGCAAGGTGGCAGAAGAGCAAGGGTTGAGTGAGGGTTACAGAGTAGGTGGGTATTTTACTTTTTACCACCCATTTAACTCCCCTCTTTCGCAAATATGCCATCTACAACCTTCCAGTTTTACCCGAATACCCTATCTACAACCATTTCTCTCTTATATTTTTTCACAAACTTTTACAATTTCCTTATATTCCATATTTTATTTCTTCATTTAATAATTCACTCTTTCCAACCACCCCATCTTGATTCTCACTTTCTTTCCACTTTTTATTAAAACTTCCCATCTAATTCCCCACTCCCCAGCCTATCTCGCATATCTTTATTCTCTTAACACCCCCATCTTTGCTTCATCCTATCCCAAATTCTTTCCACTCATTTTAGCCTATAATTTCCCCTCATTCCACCCACATACGTTACCCCCCCCCCATTGAACCCAACCACCCGCAGTGATCAACAATGGCAAGCATGGATGCCAGTCTGTCTTCCACATGCACATACACGTGCTTGGCAAGAGGCAGCTAACATGGCCCCCTGGATAATTGGGAAGGGGGGGGGGGTATGGGGGTGTATGGGGTGAATAAGGGCGGGGGTATGGTGGTGTATGGGGTGAATAAGGGGGGGTATGGTGGTGTAAGGGGTGAACAAGGGGGGGGGGGGGTATGGTGGTGTATGGGGTGAATAAGGGGGGGGGTATGGTGGTGTATGGGGTGAATAAGGGGGGGGTATGGCGGTGTATGGGGTGAATAAGGGGGGGTATGGTGGTGTATGGGGTGAATAAGGGGGGGGTATGGTGGTGTATGGGGTGAATAAGGGGGTGGGTATGGTGGTGTATGGAGTGAATAAGGGGGGGGGGGTATGGTGGTGTATGGGGTGAATAAGGGGGGGTATGGTGGTGTATGGAGTGAATAAAGGGGGGGGGGGGGGGTATGGCGGTGTATGCGGTGAATAAGGGGGGGTATGGTGGTGTATGGGGTGAATAAGGGGGGGGGGGAAGGTTTGATGATGAGAAGATGTTTGATTGGGGGTGATTAGGGGAGGAGAGAGAATGAATGAAGTTGGGGGAGGGGGGGGGTGATTAGGAGAGAGAATGTTTAATTGAAAGGTGTTTAGAAGAGGGGGGAATGGTTGATTGGGGGTGTTTAGGGTAGATAGGGGGGTGCATTGTTGGATGGTTAGGGGTGTTTAGATTCATTTGTGGTGGTTGGTTTGGGTGGTGTGAGCATTTTGAGTTAATTAGTCCCTTGTTTCAACACCTTTCTACCATTAAAATGCAATGGCATTACATACTTAAACTAATAATGATAACAATAATGCATTTATCTATTTACAAAACTAATTCCTTACAAAACGTTATTGAGGCTAATTTTCTTCATCTTTTTCATCATTGAAGATGAAATCTTCTAGCGTTCAGTTGATATTTAATAAATGGAAATAACTGGGTTATTAGCAGTACAAGAAGATCAAAATAATTTATTCTCTGAATATACCGTATTAAAGTTTTGAAACACGAAATTGTCTAGATTGTCATATGAACAGCATCATCATCACCACCACTCGTTATCATCATTATTATTAAATTATTATATTATATTATTTAGCATTTTTAAAGATTTACAATTTTCCTAGAGTTATCAAGTAAGCTGCTATGCTAGTTGACTGAATGATGTCAATTTATAAACTTCAACATCATCATTATCATCATAATAATTATGATCATCATCATCACAACCATTGTAATAATTATGATAATTATCATCACCATCCTCATTATAATTATAGTTACCATAAATATTATCAAGCAAGAAATTGTTATATACAGTCCGATCTCCGTGGCCATTTTGAAAATCGAAAAAAAGGGAAGAAGAAAGATTTATACAAAGGGCGACGATATGGGATCTTGCAGCTACTGCTTGTGGCTACAGGCAAGCATATGACGAATGGGAGTGGGTGGGTGGGTGGGTGGATGGGTCATGATGGGTGGATGAGGAGTCAAGATGGGTGGATAATGAGTCAAGATGGTTGGATGAGGAGTCAAGATGGGTGGATGGTTCATGATGGTTGGATGAGGAGTCAAGATGGGTGAGTACATTTAAGGTCGTAATGGCTAGATCTATGAATGAGTGGGTAGGTGTATGGATGGAAAAGTGGGTAGTGGTGATGGGTAGGTGGGTGGGTGAGTGGTGATGATGGGTAGGTGAGTGGATGTGTGGTTAAAATGAGTCAATGAGTGGATAATAATTGGGTGAAAGTGAGAAAAAAAAAGGATGAGTGGGTAATTCAAAGAAGGATGGGTAAGACTTTTAAAATTTAGTAAAACTTAAATTATATAAAACGTTTTAAATTCATTGCAGAAGTTGAATGGCGAGTTCTGACTGGATGGATGGATGAAAGGGAAGCAGGTGATTGGTGGAGACTATTTAGCGGATTGATTTGATTGGCTGTCAAGGAGGTTCTTCAGTCTATCCTCGATCAGACTTTCGATTTTCGACGAGTCTTGCTGTGAAAAAAAATTATTGTTAAATATACGTCACTCATTGTTACTATAGAAACCATATTACACTTCTGTAACCACCATTATTTACTCCACAATGTCCCCTCATCAACATCATCATCACAACAACCATCATCCAAACCACCACAATCATCATCACATACACCATCATCATCATCAAAATTATCATCATCATCATCACAACCACCATCATCATCATCACAACCACCACCACCCTCATCAGTATCATCATCATCAAAACCACCAACCGAGTTGATGAAGCCATGCTGCACAAGCTCTTCCGATAATGACCTTGATGTGTCCTCCTTGCCAAACTCACACTGTGGTGATGATGATGATGATGGTTACAGTGGTGATGATGATGATGATGGTTAGAGTGGTGATGATGACGATGATAGCGGTGGAGATGATGGTTGTGATGGTGGTAATGATGATGGTGGTGGTGATGATGGTGGTGGTGATGATGGTGGTGATGATGGTGGTGGTGATGATGGTGGTGGTGATGATGGTGGTGGTAATGATAATGATGGTGGTGGTGATGATAATGATAGTGGTGGTGATGATGATAACTCCATCATTTATTCACTCTCCCCTTCCCCCATCACCCACCCACCCACCTGCAATTGCCGATTCATTTGGTCGTCCATGCGTAGGAGGAGGGTGAGTTGGAAGGGGGTGGTGGTGCAGTCCCCCCTCTGTGCTATTTGACACGACATCCTGATTACAAAACGTCTGTCGTCGTGATGATGATGATGGTGGAGATGATGATTTGGGGAGCGAGGATGGCTTAGTTGGTAGACGTCGGACTTGCAACTTAAAGGTTGCCAGTTCGAATCCTTGGAAGCAACCGTGAACTATCATATACCTAGTGTATATGATGCGGTGTTTGCGACATATGCATTGAAAGATATGTACGTCGTGTGGAGTGGCGCCTTGGCGCATTAGAACCATGGTTCTCAGAACCATTGTAACATGGCATGCGTCTGTCAGGCTGTGAATAGTATAGACCAAAAAAAAAAAGATGATGATGATGATGATGGTGATGATGATGATGATGATGATGGTGGAGATGATGATGATGATGATGGTGGTGATGTTGATGATGTTGCTGACGAGGATTGTAAAAGGGATAATGATGATGACGATCGTAGTATAACCCTGATATACATAATCATTATCAAAACCATCACAACAGAAAAAAAAAACACTCAACCCCCACTCCACCAAACCACACCCACTTTTCAACATTGGCAGTGACCGCTTCGCCATTATCATTATCAAGATCGTTCTCGGAGAAGAGGTTGCCTTGGTGGTTGGTGGGAAGTCGGGTGTTGGTGGAGGGACGCGGGAAGAAGTTGCCGAAAGCCGTTAAGGGGTAGACGCCGTTTCTGGCGGGGAGGGGGTGGGTGGTGGTGGGAAGGAGGGCAAGTGGAGGGTTGATGGGTGGTGGTGATGGTGGGTGGTGGTGGTGGGTGGTGGTGGTGGGTGGATGGATGGAAATGAGTGGATTGATGAAAATGCATAAAAATAGGTGGGTGTGTGTGGTGAAGACAAATGGGTGAAAGATTGATAGATGAAAATGAGATGATGATGAATGAGCAGATGGTTATGATGATGATTGGGTAGGTGATTATGATGATGATTGAGTAGGTGATTATGATGATGATTACTTGACGTCTTCCAGATACTTCTCCAGATCCATGACTGATTGAGGGAAGCTGAAGAAGGAAGAATGAATGAATGAACAAACAAATAAATGAATGAATGAATGAATAAATAAATGAATAGATGAATGAATAAATAAATGAATGGATAAATGAATAAATAAATGACCAACACCCCTCCTGCATCCCACCCCAAACTCCCTCCACCTCCACTTCCAACCTCCTCCCCTCCACCCTCCTCCCCTCCACCCCCTCAACCACCTCCTCCACCTCCACCCCCCTCCATCTCCACCTCCTCCACCTCCACCCCTCAACCTCCACCCTCCTTCCCTCCACCTCCTCCACTTCCACCCCTCCACCTCCACCTCCACCTCAAACTCTCTCCACCCTCCTCCACCTCCTCCCTCTCCACCCTCCTCCACCTCCACCCTCCACCTCCTCCACCTCCTCCTCTTCCCTCCACCTCCCCCTCCATCTCCCACGCACTTGATCTGGGAAGGGGCGCCGTTGAAGAAGGGAATTTCAGCAGCTACCTTGGTGGTGTCGATGGCACTCACCAGCGTGGAAATGTCGTCAGAGTTGCGCTCTGTGGAAGGGGGGTGGGGAGGATGGGTGGGTATGAAAGGTGGGTGAGTGGGTGGGTATGGAGGGTGGGTGGGTGAGTGGGTATGGAGGGTGGGTGGGTATGGAGGGTGGGTGGGTGAGTGGGTATGGAGGGTGGGTGGGTATGGAGGGTGGGTGGGTATGGAGGGTGGGTGGGTATGCAGGATGGGTGGGTATGCAGGATGGGTGGGTATGTAGGGTGGATGGGTATGGAGGGTGGGAAGGGGATGGAGTAGAGTGAGAGTGAAAATGGTGGGTGAGTGATGTGTACAGGAGGTGGAGAAATGGTGGGTGGGTGGGTGGGTGGTTACAGTAAAGAAAGATTTGGTGCCTGAGCAGGGCCCCACTTTTTCAAAATTGGCACGAATGAATCCTGATTAGCCCCAATGAATTTTTATATTTTTTATCCAAATTTTATTTCCGATTTTTTTGGTTAGATTTTTAGATGTTTCTTTGTCTAAAAGAATGTCGCGGGAAGAAGTTGTTATTGAAAAGTTGAGCCTATCAAAATTAGCCTCGTGTTTTAATCCGGTCATTCGCGTGCAGACTATATCAATCTATCTAATTCAGGAAAGCATTGCTGACTTGTTGCATTCAGAGCTTATACAAAAACTAACACATTTTTCTAAATTTACTTTTATGTTTGACGAATCTACAGATGTTTCGGTGTCAAAAAATTTAATAATTTATATAAAAATTTTAGAAAGTGATTGTTTTGGTACAGTTTTACCTGTAACACACTTTTTGGGCATATCAAGTTTAGATAGCGCAACTGCCCAATCTATTCATTCTAAAGCATGTGAGATTCTGTTAAGAAAAAAGAAAGATATTAGTTATTTATGCGGTTTAATTACTGATGGGTCATCGGTCATGGTGGGACACAAGTCAGGAGTCGTAGCAAGATTGAAACAGCATATACCTGGCCTCCTTGCTACACACTGCATTGCTCACAGATTAGCTTTGAGCTGTAGCAGCAGTGCTGATTCAATCCCTTATTTGGTTAAATTTCAAGATATTTTAAATTATATTTTTCACTACTTTAGAAACTCTCTTAAAAACATGTCTAAACTAACTGCAATTCAGTCTATTTTTATGTCAAAATCCCTACGCTTCAAAGAAGTCTACCACACGCGTTGGTTGAGCTTTGAAGGTTCTGTAGATGCAATGGTCAAAAACTTTCCTATTCTTGTTTCTTTGTTCTTGGAAGAAAAGTCAGGAAAATCTTTAAGTCTTTATAAACCAATAACAACCTTCAAGTTTTTGTACATTGCTCACTTTTTGTGTGATGTGCTCAAGCCTATTTCTATATTGTCCAAAATGTACCAAAAGAAGGACTTGGCTTATTCTAAGATTGCACCCCAGACTTTGGAGTACATGTTAAAAACTAAGTCAGGCCCCATCATGCAGAAGTTTTTAAAGCTTATACCTGAAATTCCAAAGCCTGATGAATTTGGTGTGTCTTTTTGACTATGAAGGTCACACTATTCGAGACAGTGTGAAACAGAGAACTGAAGCTGAGTCTGTATGCGGAAAGTTTGTTGTAAGCATGATAAAAAGCCTCAATAGTAGGTTTTCAGACAACGATGATGGGTCTGTATTAACAGCAATGAACAATTTTTTTGATTCAAGTATTTCAGTTTCCGAAATACACTCAGACATAGAAAGAGTATCTGAGTACCTAGAGGCTGTGGGTATCGAGAGCTCACAACCTGAACTACTCAGCTTCGCCAACTTCACTCGAGCCAGCCATAGCTCTGGTAATAAGTCAGTCACTGACATAAAATCTACAACTAATTTGGCCATTAAAAATTCTAATTCCTATCCAGCATCAGCGGAAGCTGCCAAACGATTGTTACTATCGCCAGTATCAACTGTAGAGTGTGAAAGAGGATTCAGTAGACAAAACTTAATAAAATCTGACTTAAGAAAGAGTATAAATATAAAAAATTTATAAAATTTAATGAATATCGTTATTGAAGGTAAAGAAGTTAAAGAAATATACTTTAAATGTATTTACAAACTTTGGGCGAATAAGAAACAACTCAGAATAATGAATTAACAATTATATCAGTTTGAATATGCATAAACAAGTTTTTTTAACATTAAATTTATATTTGTCTAAAAGATTCTCTATAAACTATAGCTATAATCCGTGTTTTTAACTTGTGATAAATAAATTAACTTTTTTTTCATTGTCTTAAAAAAAGATTTAACGTTCACTTTAAACAAATAAAACTAAAAATTAGAATAATTATGAAACGAAAAAGACACTCTCTTTGTAGAAGGGTTTTATTGATTTGAAGCCGACTAGGAGCTTATTAAGGGTGAGTTTAAAAATAAATAAGTGCGCATTATACATGGGACTTTAAAAAAATTGGCCCCACAAAATTATGACCCAGCGCGGGCCCTGCCTGAGATGTGAGTAATAAAATATGATGAAGTTAACAATACAATTCTCTTTATCCCCCCCCCCCCCCAACCATTCTTTTTCCACACCATCCTTCCTAACACTTTCCCAAAACACTCCCCCACATACTACCCCCCTCCCAATCATCCTCGCACACACTCACCAAACCATCCCACTTCATCATCTTGCACATACATCCCACTCACCATTATCCCCTAATCATCCTCCCACTCCAAACACTCCTACACCTGCACTTTTCCCACAACCACCCCCTGCCAACCCACCTACAACCACCCCCCCACAACCCACACACAACCACCCCCCCACAACCCACACACAACCACCCCCTGCCAACCCACTTACAACCACCCCCTGCCAACCCACCCACAACCACCCCCCCACAACCCACCCACAACCACCCCCTGCCAACCCACCCACAATCACCCCCTGCCAACCCACCCACAACCACCCCCCCACAACCCACCTACAACCACCCCCTGCCAACCCACCCACAATCACCCCCTGCCAACCCACCCACAACCACCCCCCCACAACCCACCCACAACCACCCCCTGCCAACCCACCCACAACCACCCCCTGCCAACCCACCCACAATCACCCCCTCCCAGCCCACACACAACCACCCCCTCCCAACCCACCCACAACCACCCCCCTCCCAACCCACCCACAACCACCCCCTGCCACGCACCCACAACCACCCCCTGCCAACCCACCCACAACCACCCCCCCACAACCCACCCACAACCACCCCCTGCCAACCCACCCACAACCCCCCCCTGCCAACCCACCCACAATCACTCCCTCCCAGCCCACACACAACCACCCCCCTCCCAGCCCACCCACAACCACCCCCTGCCAACCCACCCACAACCACCCCCTGCCAACCCACCCACAACCACCCCCTGCCAACCCACCCACAACCACCCCCTGCCAACCCACCCACAATCACCCCCTCCCAGCCCACACACAACCACCCCCTCCCAACCCACCCACAACCACCCCCCTCCCAACCCACCCACAACCACCCCCTGCCACGCACCCACAACCACCCCCTGCCAACCCACCCACAACCACCCCCCCACAACCCACCCACAACCACCCCCTGCCAACCCACCCACAACCCCCCCCTGCCAACCCACCCACAATCACTCCCTCCCAGCCCACACACAACCACCCCCCTCCCAGCCCACCCACAACCACCCCCTGCCAACCCACCCACAACCACCCCCTGCCAACCCACCCACAACCACCCCCTGCCAACCCACTTACAACCACCCCCTGCCAACCCACCCACAACCCCCTCCCCACAACCCACCCACAACCACCCCCTGCCAACCCACCCACAACCACCCCCTGCCAACCCATCCACAACCACC